>CBVK0103148297.1:0-23196 GCA_900067695.1 Picea abies
ACGGAAACCCCATCAGGAACTCCTAGTGGTCCCTCTTCTTCTGGGTAGTCTCCTCCCGACTTCATTCCGACACTTCCTCAACCCCCTTTTGGAGGACCTTTCTCATCCTCCACTAGAAACACTAATCCTAGTGGCACTATTCCATCATTCACACCAAATTACCAGATTCCTGTTGGTGGAAAATTTCACCAAGGAGGTTTGAATCAACCCCCCCTTGTAGGGAAAATTCCTATTGGAACGAAAATACCAATTGGAACACAACCCCAAATTGGAACACTACCCCCAATTGGAACACAACCCCCAATTGGAGGACAACCCCCACCGACCCCACCCTACGGACAAAATATACCTCCATCCTTGGCTCAGTATTGGAATCATCTGATACAACATAATCCTCAATCGACTGGGGGGCAACAGCTTCCAGCTGCATCCGTTATACCCCCTAGTATAGGCCAACCATATCCAGGTATGTCCGATCCTATTTGGGGCTCAAATTCTCAAACTCATGTCCCTATTCAAGGATACAATCCCATGAGCTACTTTCCTCCACAACAACCACCGAATATGCCTGGGTCTTCACATTATATGCAGACTGCTTATGGTCCCACTGGTTTGCCGACGAGGCTCCCTCCCCAAAGCCACCAGTATCGACATGTGAATAGACAGTTACCCTTCTTGGCCACTTTGGATCTCCTGGATCTGTCAAGGATTTTAAATGATCCAATTCGTCACTCCTCAATGGCCCACTATACCAGCCAAGATACCATCAGACATCCCTAAATTCGATGGCAAAGCAAGAGAGGACCCGAACAATCACGTCATGACTTTTCACCTCTAGTGCTCATCCAACTCCTTGATGGATGACTCTATTTGTTTATGTATTTTTCAAAGGACCCTCATGGGTTCTGCTGCGAAGTGGTATATAGAATTACCACGAGGTTTCTTCGTTGACTTCAACACTCTAGCTATGGCCTTCCTCACCCACTACCAGTTACCGATCCATTATGAAATGGGGACTGATATTTTGAGTTCTTTCAAGAAAACCAAATCCACTCATATATCCGATCACATTCATGAATGGTGAAGGAGACAATGTCTCATCAAACTCGAACTTCCCGATCAGTTGCTGGTAGAGTGGTTCACAAAATCATTTGTGAACGACATCGCACGTGACATCACCAGGGGTGGATTTGTCATAGAAGAATAGGCCATAAGTCGTGCTCAATATCTTGACCTCATTTACTCACAAACAGGTACTCTTTATGACTTACTCCCTGACGCACCTCGTCCTTCCACTTCCGCCACTTCAACTACTCCAGCTGCCACTCATGCAGCCGATGGTGTGATTGGTACTTTCCATGCCCAACCACATTTTTCCTCAAGCACCACCACCAAACCTGCTTCTTCTAATGTTTAAAATGCTCCATCTCCTACCCCTCCCACCGGAAAAACTTTTGAGGTAAACACAGTTCAATCTACCCTGGCCGGTAAAAACAAATCCAGAAAAGGAAAGGGTAAGAATAAGGAGGACAAAAATACTTTACATGCAGAGAAAACCAAAACTCCGCCTGTTGATGATAGGGATAAGCGCAAACCTCGATACCCTTGTCTTATCTATGGTGATGATCAATACACAAAGGATTGCCCACGACGTGCCGAGGTCACTAAGTTCCTTCAAGGAGCCCCAAAACAACCTGCTCTAGCCATTTTGTCCCAACCCTTCCCCTCTCAACAATAGGCCCAATTGGTCATTCATGACCAACCTTCCCCTTCTACTACATCCTATGTATTGATGTGTACTGGCGATTCAAGGAAGAATGAAATTTCACTCACCACTTGAGCTAAAGATTATTCTCCCTCTAAAGAGAAGGTTGATGACCCACCTCCTTCATTGGTACAACCCTCTCCCGTGACTCCACCTACCAATGGTCCTCTTCATCTCGAACGACCAAGCCTTGACACAGTTCTTCGACCCCCTCAAAAGGGCATCGTTTAGAAATCGAGTTTTAATCCTCGTACTTGTGCTGCCCAGAACTATAGCATTGTTGAAGATCTGGCCCAAGCACCTTCTACGATGTCAACCCTTGAAGTCCTTCAATGTTGTCCCACACAACGGAAGGCAATGTTGAAAGATATCGGTGGAATCGACCCGAAGGACATGAATTTAATAATTTTTGACTTGGAAGATCACATTCCAAGGTTACCCCCTCAACTCCCGTTCCAAATCCAAGTGATTGTCTCTGAAAAAAACATTTGTTGAACCATTATCGACGAGGGTGCTTCAACGTGTGTCATGTCTGTTACCTGCTGGAAATCCATTGACTCTCCCTCTTTGATTGAATTCCAGAACACTCTCAAAGCATTCAATGGCTCTGGTTTTAAGCCCTATGGTGTCCTTCCTTCATTTGCAATCACGCTAGAAGGAAAAATGGTCCAAGTCGAAGTGGAAGTCTTTGACGCTCCTCTCGATTACAATCTTCTTCTTGGTCGTAGCTGGATCGATTCCATGCACACAATTTTGTTGACTCTTTTTCATGTTGTACATTTCCCACATCAAGGAAAGGTAGTCACCTTCGACCAATTGGCCTTCTTTAACTCAGATACCCATACTGGCAATGTATCGTTCATCGCTAAAACCCCACCGGGTTACGCGAACGTTGGTGTAGGCCTTCTTAAAGACTCTTCGTTAATGGGTACTTTCCCCATTCCACCGCTCAATGTTCCATGCTCATGTGTTGCTTCAATCAACATGATTTCAACCTCGATTCATGGAACTCCTACGTCTCACGACCCATGGATGGTACCTGACCCTGACGATCATCTTCGTTACAACGATGAAATGTCGTTAAGTCCGGTCGAATCTACCTATCAGGCCATTCAATCAGCAACCCCTTCTAACCCCTCTCTTGGTGAGTTATCTCCAGATCCTTTCCATGTCATTTTTCCCATAGAAGAGATGATCATGTCTGTCATGGAAGACACCCCTTGGGATGATGGACATCATCATTCCATCCTCTTCCTGGAGCAACATACCATCGAGAACTACCAATGGATCTTGACCCCGTAGAACGTTGTCGTCATTTCAACTATTCCCGAGTCCACACATGATGTGTTTTCCAAAGGGAACTTAAGCAATATCTCACCCACCATTCCCCTCGACATATCCATCAAACTTGGAATTGTCGAAAATGTGTATATCAAAGCTTCGTGTTCCCCTGACGAAATCGTCACCTACACATCACTTTTCAAAGAGTTTCATGACGTATTTGCCTAAAGCTATGAATAAATGTCAGGTATCGACCACGAAATTGTGATACATGAGATCAAGACATACCCCGATGCTAAACCCGTCCGACAATGCCTTCGTCCAGTTCACCCACGTAAAGCGGCTGCTATCAAGATTGAAGTCGAGAAACTTCTCAAAGCTGGCTTTATTTACCCAGTGGCCCTCACTGACTGGGTTTCCAATCTTGTCCTGATCGACAAGAAACAAGGCACAATCTGTGTATGCATTGATTATAGGGATATCAACAAAGATTGTCCTAAGGACAACTTTCCTACCCCCTTCGTCGATCAGATTGATTGCGCCATAAGCGAAATCTTCTCTCCAATGGATGGTGTCTCTGGATATAATCAAATCAATATTGTTCCTGAGGATCAACATAAGATGACTTTTATTTTTCCTTGAGGCACTTTCGCCTATCGAAAACTCCCTTTTGGTCTCAAGAACGCTGGCACAACTTTTCAATGCGCTATGTCTTATGCCTTCCATTATATCAAGCACATCATGCAACCATATCTGGATGACTTACTCGCTCATTCTATGCACCAAGTCGATCATCCAATCCACCTTCGAGCCATTTTCATCTGATGTTGGTTTTACCACATATGCTTGAATCCTCACAAGTGTGTTTTTTGCATGGAATCCGACCGACTTCTAAGCTTTATTATTTCACATCAAGGGATCAGGGTAGATCCTTTAAAGGTCGATGCTGCCTCACGTTCGACGAAGCCGAGAAAGCCTTAAATGAATGCTATTCTGGAGCCTGTGGTGGTCATATGTCTGGGTATGCTACTGCCCAGAAGATCTTACGATCAGGGTATTTTTGGCCTTCTTTATTTAACGACTGCATAATCACTATCCAAAAATGCCATGTTTGCCAGACTTATAATAATAAAATATGGTCACATCTCACTTCTCTTCACCCTGTGGTCTCCGTTGGTCCCTTTGTGAAATGGGGCATCGATTTCATGACATGTCACCGCCACTTGGCCGGGGGGCATGGATACATTATTGTAGGCATAGATTATTTTACGAAATGGGTCGAGGCAATGCCGACATTTGACAATACCGAAAAGACCGTAGCATTATTCTTTTTTAATCACATCATAGCTCATTTTGGTGTTCCTCGGGCTATCGTCACTGATCATGGTAGTCACTTTAGAAACTTCATGATGTCCGAACTCACTGAAAAGTTGGGTCTTCAACATGAAAACTCAACGCCCTATTACCCACAAGCCAACGGCCAAGTCGAAGCAATTAACAAAGTTTTGATAACCATGCTCCGACGAATGATAGGGATTCACAAAACAAGTTGGCACATAATGTTATTTTCAGCATTATGGGATTACCGGACATCCTTCAAGTTCGCTACTGGGTTTACACCTTTCCAGTTAGTCTATGGTTTGGAAGCCATTCTCTCGATCGAATGCGAGATACCCTCTTTAAAACTAGCTGTTGAACTCCTACCAAACACCTCTGCTAAGGAAGAACGTCTATTGTATCTTATGCGATTAGAAAAAACTCGACGTGATGCTACCCTAGTCATAGAAGCTCAAAAGAAATGTGTCAAGGCCCAATACGACAAACATGTCAAGCCTCGCATTTTCTCCAAAGGAGATCTGGTTTTCCTCTATGAACAAGATCGAGATATGCTAGGAGATGGAAAATTCGAAGCCATGTGGTGAGATCCTTATATCGTTAGATGAGTTTTGGAAAAAGGGGCTTACGAGTTAGTAGATTACGATGGTATCCCTTTGAGTGAACCCAGAAATGGGTTGTACTTGAAGAAGTACTATGCATAATATCACCTATATTTTTATTGTATCATACTTCTTGTGTGTTACTGTAGTTTTCTTTTGTCGTTATCTAGTCTCTGCCCTTATGTGACGTTGTGTTTGATTTCCAGATGTCAGAGTCTTCACTACCCTACTTTGGCTTCGCTGATGGCGCTAGCCGTAGTACTCAGAACCTTGCTTCTGCTACATGGGTAATTTACGCCCCTACAAACGAACTTGTCTCTTTACGAGGTGTGTGCCTCGGCCGTGTGACCAAAAATATTGCAGAGTATAGCACCATTATCAAATTGTTTATTGATGCTATCTCACTTGGTATCCATCACTCGGTTGTGCGACTCGATTCGCAGCTCGTAGTACTACAGTTAAGTAATGTCTATGCTATTTGAAGTCCTACTTTGTTACGGGTGTATTTGCGAATTCGCCTCTTGGAACGTTATTTTGATTATATTGAATATCAACATATTCCTAGATGTCTAAATACATTAACTGATGCATTAGCTAACTATGTATTAGATAGAAATTTGGGTCATTTATAAATCAATCACATCAATTTTCACACAACACAAGATAAACCAGTAGAAGTCGTATGTATATATAACGATCAAAAAAGTTTTTTACAAAAAGTTCTTGTCCGAGGACCAAAATTTCAAAATATGAAGCTCATAGCTTCTACAAATTGACGTCATGGATGACGTGCACAGTAACACACGACTTCCTGGACAACCCTACAAAGCAGTCGACCAATGGACTCTGACACTCCTACTGTATGACGCTGATAACATCACGTAACCTCTCTAAGCCGCATGTCTGGAATGTCTGCTGTCAAACCCTCTAGGTTTTGTTCCACTGCTTCATAATCTTCGGTGTGCCATCATGGAACTGGAGACACCTCTCCTCGTCGCTAAATAGGAGAAGTACCCGGAGGTCGGTAAGGCCCCATGTCTGTGTCATCAAAAAAGAATTTTTTAATTAGACCTTGGACGAACATAAAAACATTTGCATATGATAAAATTCACAAAAAAAATGTGTACTTCTTACCAAGATCCCCCCACTGAGTGCCCTTGGGCAAGGCCAAGTCTGGATCTCCTCAGAAGTCCAACCTTACATAGGCATAATCATCGACCATCAACATCTGTGGTCGCAACCAGTCGAAGAAGGCATCATTGTATTTGATAATTGGTCCAGCTACGTGTCGGGCCATGAGCTGACACCACCTCAACATTCTTGGATCCGCTGGAGCCGGTAAGCCCCACTCAACCTACAACCTCAGCAAGGGAAACCTATCAAGAAAGAAGGACACCAACAATGACCCATACCCAAATTGCTGCATTTAGTTAACTGCATCTTCACGCTACGAATGACTGCATCTTCCCAATTAAAAACCTGAGGCTCAGTACACTCTATGGCATACTGAAAGTATCTATGGAGATCCATGTGAGGAGAAGTACACCCAGCCATACGAGCAATGGTGAACAAAATAGTGCGAAGGGTCAAATCCTGCACCCCCCAAATGGCTACCTTTCCTTTGCTCCTTTCCACCTTTGGAACACAATGAAAACGATAGTATTCACTCATGGGAAACCCACCACCTCTGCTACCAGTCAGGCTCATGTGGTACCCATGCCGTGATAGTCCTGTCAAGAAGTAAATGTCCTCAATATCCAAAGACAATGTGTGGATCCCTACATGGAATACTTGTTGGTCCAGGTCCCACATATGCACAAGGTACTCCAATAACCTGACTTGGGCCCTCATACCTGGGATACGAAAGAATTTCAGGAGACCATAGTCTCGCAAAGAGGTAACAGTGCCTGGGTTATTCTCGGAAATAGAATCATCTTCTTCATGCTCTCTTTCATGCCATTCCAGAACCATGGTGATAGCCAAATACCTGCATAAGAAACATAAGAAGAAGGTCAACAACTCTCTTCAACATTTGGTAACTTTTTCATTGAGCAAACTTCAAAGAATTTTTTCACTTTGCGGTTCTCGAAAGTTTCCTTTAGGCACAATGTGAGGGTCTCGCAAGTGCCTTTGGGGTCACCTGCAAGAATGATGCATTCTTGCAGGTCCCATGTGGCTGGCCTGCGAGAATGGATGAGCGCAATTTTAACCCTAAAACAAACTCAAAAACATGATTTTTACCAATAAAAATGAAAAATTGAACCATGAAAAGATAGAGGACAAGGATCTTACCTCACTGCTAGAGACGGTTCATCGAATGGATGCTCATACCTCCTGCAATCGAGCACCGAAATCCAAGGGCAAAAGAGGGGTTTTGGACTAAAATATTGGCAAAGTTACAATGACTATGGTAAAAAGAACTTTTACCCACTTATATTTACTTTTACCATTTGGTATTGGTTTTTATAATTGTTTTATTTTAAACCTAATTCCTAATACCCTTATGAGTGCAACTTTTGCAGACGTAACGACCTCGACGTTCATGCACAGGGATACGGATATTTTTTCTTTTCTTCATCGCATGTTTTGATTATTTGTTATGGTTTTTTCACAAAACCTCGAGCTTGGTCTTTTTCCGTTCTCATGCTCAAAAATACATGAGAACATGATCGAGCACACTTTTATCACTTTTTCGGGCTCAACAAGGTTATACGAAAAATGATCCCCCCTGGAGTCCTCTTTAAGCTCTTTTCACTCTCTAAACATGAAAAGATTGCCGAGCGACCTTGCTATTTTCACGCTCGTTAAATTATTTGAAGAAAGCGTTTGTTGGGCGATAATTTATCTCTTTTTCGGTCTGTTATTGGATAAATCCGTAAGTGCGGACACAAACTGATCTCCATAGATCCACCTGGATCTAGAACAAATCAATACAGAATAATACTCTTTCCCTATATTTCGACTATTGAATGAACTAGGAGGCAAGAATCATGAACATACCTTATGATCGCTTCCTTGGGTCTTTGTTGTTCCAGCTTCGCTCCAATGCTTTTGTGTAGTCAAGACTAGGACAACTCAAACCAATCGAAGTGAAAACAAGTCAATATATTCAACAGTTAATCTATGTATATGATCAAGGAGTTATACAATAAAGTAGACATATCTTTATGGGAAAGGGACATATTACTGTATTATATTGATTGAAAGCAAAGATTCCAACCTGAGCCTTGATGTTGCAAACTTCCTTTCGATGGCCCTTGGCTCTGACACACACACTTTCTCACTTGCATGAAGAAAGATCAACCACTTTTGATAAACTTACTGGAGTCCTCTAGTTGTTGTAGCATCAGTCCTTCACACAATCTTTCACTAATTCTCCAATGTCTTCTTAACCTTGTTTTCTTCTAACCTTTTCCATGAGAATTCCCTCAATATATAGGAGAGAATGAATTAGTTACTTGGATAAGAAAGATCCCAACATATCAGTAAATTCAATACTTAGATAACCCTTCGAATGCCATCTCATCCTTCTAGAATATTCCCTTCTAGAAGCTTCAAGAATTCATCTTTTTCCCTTCTTTAGAAAGTGTTCGCACCCTAGTAGTTAGACACAGTGTGAAATTCTCGCACCCTGGCTTAAGGTAGCTTGCGAGAATCATGTATTCTTGTAGAAAAATGTATTGGCAGCCTGCGAACCTTCCTTAAAAATGTGATTTCTGGAAAGAGATGAAGGTAAATTTTCTCTGGAGAAAGTTCTAATGAAGAGCCTGAGTACACCATCATCAATACATCATCATGACGACCAAAATCATGGGTAACAGAATGCCCCCAAATTCTGAGATTGGAACTAGTGACAGTCGATAGACTTTGTAAGCTGCATGTGTGTGTCGAGAACCACGAGCACATCTAATCGAAAACCTGTGAACAATCAAGCATCTGCAGAGTATCATATATATCGATTCTGAGGTAGGAATTCCCATACTCAGATCACAGACTGATGCCATTGTAGACATGGTTCATGTCCACCAATCATACACTGTGGATCCATGCCGTCAAAACATAGCATAGCCACCTGAATACACTGTGGATCTATGCGAGAAATTTCAAATCAAGATGACATAGCCACGAAACATACACAATGGATCTATGTGTCACAAATTATACATACTCCATTGCAACCTGGATCACAAAGATAATATCCAGGATCTTCAATCTCATCACGCAAAGTATGAATCCAACCATGTGATTACATGTGTTGAAGTCAAACATGGTAGAAACCACTTGATTACCGGTCATTGATGAAACTGTTAACAAGTGCGAGGGAAATCACCATTGATGTCAATGACTCCCAAGGTACTATAGTACAATCCATTGACTGTGAATGAATGAGTTGATGTCGAACACTCAATGGAATCTTTCGATCAGGGGTCAATGATGTAAACCCACTGTCGAAAGCGAGGAAATCTTTCGATCAGGGGTCAATGATGTAAACCCACTGTCGAAAGCGAGGAAACTTGCCATTGAGGCATGCAAGCTCCAAAGTACTAAATAACTTCTAAGTATTGATTCCGGATAATGAGCTGAATTCGACAGAACAAAACTCATCACAGGAGGGCCTTGATGTATCCCCCATCAATGAAACGAAATGAGTAACAAAGTTTGAAGGTGAAATAGAGCATGTTGCAAATTGGACTGGACACAGGGAAGGCTGACACGGAGAGAATGGATAACTGCAGATGGCCGACTCTATATAGGTTTCAGATGGACTTCTCTTGAACATATGAACGACATGACCGATGCTTTGGTAGCATTTACTCAAAGACGACATAGGGAATGACCTTGTAATCAATCGAAAGAGAGATAAATGGATTTCCAAAACTGGCTTCAAATGCTGAATAGGGGGTGTCATGTTCAAGAGCGACACTTACTGCCAATCAATACAAAGATGAAACATATCCCTTTCCCAAATTTCCCCCCACCATTTCTGGCAAGTACCTCTTTATTTTTATGCAAGCTTGAAGAGGATCACATATGCTTGTTGATATAAGCTCATCATTTGGATGAGTCCCTCGGAGTATGTTTAACGAACCCTAAGAAGGAGTGGTTCGGTCCCATTACGGGTCTATCAATGTTCGTTTAACGAGTCCAGAGATAGTAAACTCAAAGGTTTTTCAAGATTATAGAGTTTGGAAAAACACTTAAAAGAGAAATCTCTCAGTTCCTTTTTCATAAAATAGTCTGGATGAGACCGAAAAAGAGAGAAATTATCGCTCACCAGACGCATACTTCAAATACTTTATCGAGTGTGAAAATAGCATGGTTGCTCAACGATCTTTTCATGTTTAGATAGTCTGAAAAGAGCTTAAAGATGACTCCAGGGGGGTTCCTTTTTCGTATAACCTTGTTGAGCCCAAAAAAGTGATAAAACTATGCTCGATCACGTTCTCTTGTATTTACGAGCGTAAGAACGGACAAAAACGATGCTTGAGGTTTTATGTAAAAACCCTAAAAACAATCAAAAACACGCCATAACGAAGAAAAATATGTCCATACCCTTGCATTTAGTTATCAACGTCATCAGACCTGCAATTCATTACACTCATATTGATATTAGTGATTAGGTTTTATCAATAAATAAACATAAAAAACCCAAAATGACATAGTAAAAAGTTAATTTAATGAGTAAATAGTCATTTTTTACCATATCATTTCACATTTTCACTATTGAACTCCAAAACCCCCTTTTTACCCTCCGAATTTGGAGTTGATTTTCGGGAGTTACAAGAGATCATTCGACGAGACGTCTATATCATTAAGGTAAGCTCTTCATTCTTGACATTTTGATGGTTTAAAATTTTGATTTCATTGGTTATTTTTGCATTTTCAAGTTCGTTTTTGAACCCTATATGCGCATAGGCATTCTCACAGGCAACCCATACAGGACCTGCGAGAACGATACGTTCTCACAGGTGAGCCTTGAGACACCTGCGAGGTGTTCACATTGTGTAAATGAGTCACCTGCGAGAACCGCATAACTCAATTTTTTTTAAATATTTAGCCAATGAAAAAGATTTATATCATGAATAAAATCATTAATCCTCCTTTTTGTCCCTTGTGCAGGTAAATAGCCACAAACATGGTGCTTGAGTGGCGAGAATGAGAACACAAACATGATAATGCAAATGCCGAGAATCATCCTCCCACTATAGCTGCATTGAGAGATTGTGGGCTCTTAAAATACTTTCGCATCCGGGGCATGAGGGCCCATGTCAGACTACTGGAGTATCTAGTCCATATGTGGGACCCAGATCAACATGTTTTCAATGTAGGAGCTCATACTTTTTCCATAGACATTGAGGACATATACTTTTTGACCGGGTTGTCTAGGCGCAGGTATCATGTCAGTCTGACTGGTAGTAGAGGTGGTGGCCTCAAGATGAGTGAATACTGCAATCAATACTGTGTACCAGAGGCTGAGAGGAAAAAAGGAAAAGTTGTTATCTGGGGGGTACAAGACTTGACCCTCTGCACTATTCTCTTTACTATCGCTCAGATGGCCAGGAGTTCTGCTCCGCATATGGCATTACAGAGCTACTTCCAGTACGCCATCAAGTGTACTGAACCCCGAGTATTCAACTGGGCAGATGTTGTGCTTCGTAATATCATAAGGCAATTAACTAAATGAAGGTGAGGTGAATTGAAACAATTTGGGTATGGATCTTTACTAGTGTCCTTCTTCCTCGAGAGGGTACCTGTATTTATACTTCAGGTTGAGTCGAACCTACCGGGTCCTAGGGATCCAAGGATGCTTAGATGGTGTCGGCTGATGGCCTGGCATGTGGCAGGACCAATCATCAAGTATGACGATATTTTCTTTGACTGGCTGCAAAACCATATGTTTATGGTCGATGACTACGCATATGCCGGGATTTCCGAGGAGATCTGGATTTGGAACTGCCTAAGGATGCTCAAGGGGAGACCTCAGTAAGAAGTACACACATTTTATCTTTTTAAATGTTTTTGAACTTTTAGTATATTCAAATATTTTTTTTTTATGTATTTATCCAAAGACTAACACAAAATGTTTGTTGATAACACAGATGTTGGACCGTATAGACCTCCTGGCACCTCTCCTATCCAGTGACGAGGAGAGGTAGCAACAGCAACACCACAGTATGCCGAAGATTATCAGGTGGTGGAAGAGATTCCAGATATGACTCTAGAAGAGATTCCATGATGTGATCAGTGTCACACTGTAGGGGTATCAGCAACTATGGGTCGACTGCTCCATAGGGTTGCTAGGGCAGTTGTGTGTTACCGTGAATGTCATCCATGACGTCACTTTGTAGAAGCTATAAGCTTCAATTTCTGATATTTTGGTCTTCGGACAAAATTTTTGTAAAAGAAAAACTCTTTTGATCGTTATATATACAGATGGTTTCTACCGGCTTACTTTATAATGTGTGAATTTTGATGTGTTTAATTTATAAATGGTTCAAATGTCTGTCCAATACATAATTAGCCAATGCATCTGTTAATGTATTAAGACATCTAGGAATATGATGATATTCAATATGATCAAAATAACGTTCCAAGAGGTGAATTCGCAAATACACCCATAACAAAGTAGGACTTCAAATAGAGTAGATATTACTTAGCTATAATACTACAAGCTGTGAGTCAAGTCGCATGACCAAATGACGAATTCCAAGCGAGATAGCATCAACCAATAATTCAATAACTACGCTATACTCTGCAATGTTTTTGGTTGCACGGCCAAGACATACACCTCGTAACGATATAAGTTCGTTGGTTGAGGCATAGATTGCCCACGTAGTGGAAGCTAGGTTCCGAGTATTACGGCTAGCACCATCAGCGAAGCCAATATAGGGTAGCGAAGACTCCGACATCTGGCAATCAAACACAACATCACATAAGGGCAGAGACCAAATAATGTTAAAAGCAAACTAAAGTAACACACACAAAGTATGATACATAAAATACAAGTACTTGTGCACAAATAATTTATGCATAGTACTTCTTCAAGTACAACCCATTCCTGGGTTCACTTAAAGGGATACCATCGTAATCAACCAACTCATATGCTCCTTTTTCCAAAACTCGACGACCAATATAAGGACCTCGCCACATTGGTTCGAATTTCCCAGCTCCTAAAACATCTCGATCCTGTTCATAGAGAAGACAAGATCACGTCGAGTCTTGTCTAATCGCATTAAATACAATAGACGTTCTTCTTCAGCAGAAGTATTAGGTAAGAGTTCAACAACTAGCTTTAGAGAAGGTATCTCGCATTATATTGGAAGAATGGCTTCCACACCATAAACCAATCGAAAAGGCGTAAACCCCGTAGCGGATTTGACAGATGTCTGGTATGCCCACAATGCCGAAAACAACATCGTGTGCCAGCTAGTTTTATGAATTCCTATCATCCGTCGAAGCATAGTTATAAGAAATTTGTTGATTGCTTCGACCTGGCCATTATCTTGCGGATAATAGGGTGTTGAGTTATCATGACGAAGACCCAACTTTTCCGTCAGTTCAGACATCATAAAATTCTTAAAATGACTACCATGATCAGTAACAATAGCTTGGGGAACACCAAAATGAGCTATGACATGGTTAAAAAGAAACAACACTGCAGTCTTTCCAGTATTATCGAATGTTGGCATCGACTCAGCCCATTTTGTAAAATAATCAACAGCTACAATGATGTAACCATGCCCCTTGACCGAGTGAGGGTGACATGTCATAAAATACATGCCCCATTTCGCAAAAGGACCAACTGAGACCACATGATGAAGAGGAGCAGGATGTGACCGAATTTTCTGATTGTAGGTCTGGCAGGCATGGCATTTCTGAATGACAGTAATGCAGTCGTTGAACAAGGAAGGCCAAAAAAATCCCGCACGTAAGATCTTCTAGGCAGTAGCATACCCAGACATATGACCACCACATGCTCCAGAATGGCATTCATTCAGATCTTTCTTAGCTTCATCAAACTTCAGACAACATCGAAAGACAAAATCAATTCCCCGACGGTAAAGAGTGTCGCTGAGGATAATATATTGACGTGCTTGATAACGTATGCGACGTCGTATGGTACTAGACAAAGCAGGCCAAAAAGTCCAGGTTTGGATATATATAATGATATCTCCATACCAAAGATCGTCAGTGATAATAAGGAAAAGAGATTCACCGGGTAACGAATCTACTGCTACATTTTCCGTGGCAAAGTGGGGAAAATCACATATTAACTCAGTGAAAACTAAAGATTTCTTAGACATGGCGCGATCGAATTCCAAGTCAAACTCCTGGAGTATGACAATCCATTTGGAGTATTTTCCCCCTAGCAATTGGCGTGTCAAAATGTGTTACATAGGGTTGCAATGAGAAATCATGATAGTTTTCTTTGAGAGGATATAATGCCGAAAGCGTTGACCAGCTTGAACGACATCCAAAGCCAGTTTTTCAACATGTTGATACTTGATTTCAGTTGATGTGAGACTTCGACTCAAGTAATAAATAACATGTTCATCATGCGCATCATCCTCTTGGACGAGAACCATGCCAATGGTATACTCAGAGGAAGAAAGATAAATAAAATAATCAAGACTATAATCAGGAGGAAAGAGAAGTGGAGCTCGTGTGAGGGACAACTTCAAAGCCTCAAAAGAATTGTTAGCAATGGTATCCCAAATGAATTCTGAATCTTTCTTTAGTAGCCGGGTAAAACCATGAGTAATCTCGGCGTAATTAGGAATGAAATGACGAAGAAAGTTTTCTTTCCCTTGCAAAATTTGTAACTGGCACAGTGTTGAAGGAGGAGGGAGATTAAGAATCGCCTCAACCTTAAGAGGATCTACCCTGATCCCTTGATGTGAAACGATGAAACCTAGAAGACGACCAGATTCTACGTAAAAAACACATTTGTGAGGATTTAAACGGATGAACCGACAACGAACTAAAATGGCCAGGAGATGAGTGGGGTGATCGACTCGGTGTAAAGAATGAGCTGGTAAATCGTCCAAATAGGGTTGAACAATATGATTTATATCATGAAAAGCATAAGACATAGCACGTTGAAACATCGCGCCAACGTTCTTAATACCGAAGGGAAGTTTCCTATAGGAAAAAGTACCCCAAGGACAAATAAATGCAGTTTTGTGTTGGTCCTCAGGAGTGATGTTAATTTGATTATAGCCAGAGAAACCATCCATGAGAGAGAAGATTTCACTTCCGGAAAAGTCATCGACAATCTGGTCGACAAAAGGGGTGGGAAAGTTGTCTTTCGGATAGGCTTTGTTAATATCCCTATAATCAACACATACACGAATACTGCCTCCTTTCTTATCAATCGGTACAGGGTTGGAAACCCATTCTGTCATAGCAATGCGATAAATAAAGTCGACTTTGAGAAGTTTTTCAACTTCAAGTTTGATAGCTGTCGCTTTGCGTGGGTGAACTAGACATAGGCGTTGCCAGACAGGTTCAGCTCCGGGGTATGTCTTAATCTCATGTACAACAATAGCAGGGTCGATACCTGGCATCTCTTCATAGCTCCAGGCAAAGATGTCACGAAATTCTTTGAACAAAGATGTATAGGTGGCGATTTCATGCAGAGAACACGAAGCTCCAATATGAACATTTTCAACTATCCTAGGTTTAACGGATATATCAATGGGAATCATGGGAGAAATATTACTGAGGTTCCCTTCAGCAAACGCATCCTGTGTAGATCCGAGAATAGTTGATATGACAACAACGGTCGACGGAATCGAAATCCGTTGGTAGTTCTCAAGAGTGTGATGTTCCAGAAAGAGTATGGAATGATGATGTCCATCGTCCCAAGGGGTGTCTTCCATAATGGACATGATCATCTCGTCAGTGGGAAAGATAACACGAAAAGGATCGGGAGACAACACATCAAGAGAAGGGGTAGAAGGTGTTGCCAATTGAATGGCTTGATAAGCAGACTCAACTGGACTTAACGACATGACGTCGCTGAAACGAGTGGGATCTCCAGGGTCAGGGACTATCCAAGGGTCGAAAGACATAGGAAGTTCGCGAGGCATGGTAGAGATCATATTGATAGAAGCAATGGACAGGCGTGGAACATCGGGTGGTGGAATGGGGAAAGTGCCCATTAGCAAAGAGTCCTTTAAAAGGCCTACACTGACATTCTCATAACCCGGCGGGGTTTTAGCTATAAATGGAACGTTGCCAGTACGAGTATCAGAATTAAATAAGGCAAGTTGGTCAACTGTAATAACCTTTTCCTGATGAGGAAAACGGACGACACGAAAAAGTGTTGACACAACAGTGCGCATGGAATCGATCCAGCTATGACCAAGCAGAAGATTGTAATCAAGGGGAGCATCGAAGACTTACACTTCAACTTGGACTGTCTTACCTTCTAGTGTAACGGGAAATGAAGGAAGAACACTGTAAGGCTTAAAACCCGATCCATTGAAGGCTTTCAGAGTATTTTTTGATTCATTTAAGGGAGGAGAGCCAATGGCTTTCCAACAAGAAAAAGACATTACACACGTAGAGGCACCCTCGTCAATAACAGTTCGACAAATGTTCTTTTCAGAAACAACAACTTGAATTTGAAAAGCAAGTTGAGGGGGTAACCTTGGAATGTGATCTTCCAAGTCAAAGACTATTAAATTCATATCTATGGGATCAATTCCACCTATAGCTTTCAACAGAGCCTTCTGTTGTGCAGGACAAGACTGAAGGACTTCAAGGGCAGACATCCCTGAAGGTGCCTGGGCCAGATCTTCTACAATGCTGTAGTTCTAGGCCGCACGAGCATGAGGATTGAAAGCCAATTTCCGAAAAACACCCTTAGGGGGTCGCACGACTATATCAAGACTTGGTCGTTCGAGATGAAGAGGACCGTTTGTAGGTGGAGCCGGTGGAGAGGGTTGTATCAAAGTAGGAGGTAAATCGTCAACCTTCTCCTTATATGGAGAATAGTCTTTGGCTCTAGTTGTGATTGCAATGTTATTCTGCTTAGAATCACCAGTACACATCAAAACATATGATATCGTAGAAGTAGATGGTTGGTCATGGATAACCAACTGAGCCTATTGTTGAGACGGGAAAGGTTGGACAAGACTGTCGGCGTAGATGGTTTGGGTGTTCTTTGAAGGAACTTAGTGACCTCGGCACGTCATGGACAATCCTTTGTGTAGTGATCGTCACCACAAATAAGGAAAGGGTATCATGGTTTGTGCTTATCCCGATCTTCAACAGGAGGAGTTTTAGTTTTCTCAGTTTGATTATTATTTTTGCTCTCCTTATTCTTGCCTCTCCCCTTTTTAGATTTATTTTTACCGATCGAGGTAGATTGAACGACGTTCACCTCAGAAGTTTTACTGGCGGGAGTGGCAGGAGACAGAGCATTTTGAACATTAGAAGATGTAGATTTAGGGGTTGTACTTGAAACAGTATGTGAGTGGGAATGGGTAGTACCAATCACACCATCAACTACATGCGAGGCAACTAGAGTAGTTGAAGTGCTGGAAGTACCAGGATGAGGTAATTCAGGTAGAAAATCGTAAAGTGTTCCCATTTGTGAATAAACGAGATCAATATATTGAGCACGACTAATAGCATGCTCTTCTATAACAACACCACCCATGGAAATGTCTTTACCAATTTCATTCACAAAAGATTTCGTAAACCATTCTGCCAGTAACTGATCAGGGAGTTCAAGTTTGATGAGATGTCGTCTCCTTCGCCACTCATGAATATGATCCGATATATGAGTGCCTTTAGTTTGTTTGAAGGAAGTCAAAATCTCAGTCCCAGTGTCATAACGGATCGGTAACTGGTAATGTGTAAGGAAAGCCATAGCTAGGGTGTTGAAATCAGAGAAGAAACCTTGTGGCAATTCAATGTACCACTTTGCAGCAGAACTGGTAAGGGTTCGTTGAAAAAGACGTAAACAAATAGAGTCATCCATTAACGAGTTGGATGAACACCATAAGTGAAAATTCATAATGTGATTGTTCGGGTCCTCTACCACCTTGCCATTGAATTTAGGAATATCCGATGGAAGCTTTGCTGGAATAATGGGCCATTGGGGAGAGTGAGGAATAGGATCATTTAGAATCCTAGACAAGTCTGGAAAATCCAAAGTAGCAAGAAAAGGTAACTGTCTATTCAACTGCGAGTATTGGTGACTTTGGGGTGGAAGCTCTGTCGGCAAACCAGTAGGACCGTATGCAGTCTGCCCATAGTGGGAAGATCCTGGCTAATTCGGTGGTGGCTGGATAGGATAGTAGTTCCAAAGATTGTAACCTTGAGTTTGAGTAGGGACCTGAGTTTGAGCATTATGGCCTTGATCCCAAATAGGATTGGGTATACCTAGATATGGTTGGCCTATAGTAGGGACAGTTTGCTGCCCCCCAGCAGTTTGAGGAAAATTTTGTAGAATTTGATTCCAATACTGGGCCAATTCAGGAGGTATGTTTTGTCCAAAAGGTGAGGTTGGTCCCCCTATCATAGGTTGTGTTCCAACCGAAGGTTGTGTAGTAACTGGATTGTGACCAGTAAGAGGAAATTGAACCGTACCACCTTGTCCACCAATGAGAATCTGCAAGTTTGGTGTAAAGGACGGTATAGTGCCACTAGGATGAGGATTACCAGAAGGAAATTGAGGGAGTGTCAGAATAAAACCGAGAATATGATGCCCAGAAGGACCCCCAAGAGTACCAGATGGGGTTTGCAGAGGTTTTGGAACAACAGTATTCAACAAAGCATTCAACGCATGGTATCCTGGTGGTAGTTTCGGAATGACATTAGGCATTCTCTGGGTATTGATAGGAGCAAGACTAGCTGTAGTAATCCTGGTTGGGACACTCGTAGTATTCGCAAGATGGGCCATCTCATCAGGGAGAACAAAGTGATAAGTGGTAATCACTGGTGTAGTTTATGTCTTAGAAAACACCGGAGGATTGATTTCGTAGACTGTAGGTGACTCAATACCAAAAAGGACCCATCGAAAATTACCTGACCAAAAAGGATCTTGGTCTTCTACCCTGGGAGAAGGTCCAACGGTCGATTCAAAAGAAGTAACAACTGCTTCACCAGAAGAATTTAATCGAAAAAAAGGTCGTTCACCTCGGCGAATATGGTAGTCCTCTCTAGTATTGGTAATGTGAAAAGGTTCTAGAGAGTCAGTTGATTCCACTTGTGGTGTGGTGACAACTAGGACTTCACTCGGTTCCACGTGTGGTGGGGTAACAACTGGGACTTCACTCTGATGAGGAGAGCCCTCAGGTGTACTGGTAGGCAAGGGTTGAGAACCGTCCAGATGCTCTAGAGATAAACCTTGCATTCTATGTGAACGTCATGGGGGAGCAATTGTAAACAAGTAACAAGCTCCACGAATAAATTCTTATGGTCAACTTCGAGAAACGAACAACACACACTAGTAAACAAAATCTAGGAAGCAATCACCAGGAAAACAAGACCTTCTAATTTCAAAGCTACTAGTTGATGATGAAATCCAACGTCGCAACAACGAGACGAGAAGGGGCGGGGCTAGGGTGGAAAATTTACGCTGATGACCTTCTTAACGGACTTACACCCTGGTGCAATCTCCCACACATAATCGTAGGTATACCCTCCAAGGAGCCCGAGTGAGTTTGGTCAATGTCAATTCCAGGTTCCGTGAAGACTTTCCCCTCCACAGTCACCTTGGGTAAGAACCTAAAAATATAGGCCACTAAGGTCACCACAAACAATAGTAAATCCTGGGGGAACAGTCGACAGTCTGATCCACACGTAAGGGCATGGTATCTAGCCTGAAATCAACTCAAAAGGCTTCCACTCATCATTGTGGGTATACCTCTGAGTGACCCTCGTAATACGTGCAATCTCTACACTGATGTAAAACAAGCAGGGTGAGTAACTCTGCCAACACCAATGCAACCTAGTGCTTGACCCTTGTGTTAGAAGGGCTTCCCAGGACAATATGTTGCAAATGGAATTTAACACTCCCTAACTCAAGATGCTATTGGCAAATGGAATTTAACACTCCCTAACTCAAGATGCTATTGTGTGTTTTGATCTTTTGGAGAGTGTATCTCTTTTCCTACTCCAAAGCACTAGCCTATCTAAATGTTGGTGTAAAAGACCCCTAGAAAAGAGTTACTACATAAATTTTAAGATTACGCAGTGTTTTTAAAAGTTGTTGTTTACTCAAAGGTAATGGAAGTGAAACTTATGTTGTATGACTTTGACCCAATAATGCAAGGATGAAAATGAAATGTATCACTTTCCGTTCAATGAATCCTATGTATGGGAGAGAGAGAAGCTTTCCAGATCAACCATGAACTATATGCAAAATTTCCTTTCAAATGTCAATGCAAACAATCAGTTATTGAATGACAATTCTCTATGTTTCTCTTTTTCAATACTTCAACAATCTCTAAAATTTGATTTTCAATGTTTGTAGATAACAAAAAAAAATTTAATGAAAGAAAAACTCCATGTTCACTTTTCAGAAAGAACCCTCATTATACCAATGAGAGAGCAGAAAATCAAATCATAAAGAATCAAGCAATAACAACCCAATCAACTCTTTCAACGAAAACAAAAATAAAGAACAAACCAGATAGTCTTCTCAAATGAAAATGAAAATGTTCTTTCAAACCAATAAGCCAATGAGAAAAAACAAGTACTCAACTTTCAACCAATCACTGGTTCTCAACCAATCAAGCACATTCAAAATCTGAAGTTAGAAAGAATAATTTTACCAAGAAGAGTCAAGAAACGAAAGTCAAGCCACAAATGTCAAGAAAATCCTTGAAAACCTATAACTATGCATACATGCAAACTAAAGGAAGAAAGTTATCAATCAACAGTCCAAGAAACCCATAAGAGGTATTACAACTATTCTGGGCATTCAGAAAGACCAAACCTCAAATTCAAAATTTTGAAAAAGACTATTCGCAGGCAAGAAATATAACACAGTGCGAGAAGCTATGATTCTTGCAGGAAACCTTTGAGCAAGGTGCGAGACCCTCGCACTGAACCGTATGAGCAGGGTGTGAACCTGATCAATTCTCGCAGGCTGCAATGAAGTGCAGTGTGATAATTCCTGAACATATAATTTTTTTTGAAAAATGAAGTAAAATTGCAAAAAATTTCTGGACTCAGAAGGTCAATTAGGATATCCTGAAGACTCAGAGACTGATAGGACAGGAGAAAAATGAAACCAGATCAAATGGCCACAAAAAAACACAAAAAACCACCAAGAAAATGGGATTATTTCCCAGTGGATTCGCCAATTTTGTTATTGGATAAATCTGTAAGTGCGGACACAAACCGATCTCCCTAGATCCACCTGGATCTAGAACAAAGCAAGACAGAATAATACTCTTTCCCTAGATTTCGACTATTGAATGAACTAGGAGGAAAGAATCATGAACATACCTTATGATCGCTTCCTTGGGTCTTTGTTGTTCCAGCTTCTCTCCAATGCTCTTGTGCAGTCAAGACCAGGACAACTCAAACCAGTCGAAGCGAAAACAACTCAATATATTCAACAGTTAATCTATGTATATGATCAAGGAGTTATACAATAAAGTAGACATATGTTTATGGGAAAGGGACATATTACTGTATTATATTGATTGAAATCAAAGATTACAACCTGAGCCTTGATGTTGCAAACTTCCTTTCGATGGCCCTTGGCTCTGACACACACACTTTCTCACTTGCATGAAGAAGATCAACCACTTTTGATAAACTTGCTAGAGTCCTCTAGTTGTTGTAGCATCAATCCTTCACAAAATCTTTCACTAATTGTCCAATGTCTTCTTAACCTTGTTTGCTTCTAACCTTTTCCATGAGAATTCCCTCAATATATAGGAGGGAATGAATTAGTTACTTGGATAAGAAAGATCCCAAAATATCAGGAAATTCAGTACTTAGATAACCCTTCGAATGCCATCTCATCCTTCTAGAATATTCCCTTCTAGAAGCTTCGAGAATTCATCTTTTTCCCTTCTTTAGAAAGTGTTCGCACCCTAGAAGTTAGACATAGTGTGATTTTATCGCACCCTAGCTTAAGGCAGCCTGCGATAATCATGCATTCTCGTAGGCAAATGTATTGGCAACCTGTGAACCTTCCTTAAAAATGTGATTTCTGGAAAGAGATGAAGGTAACTTTTCTCTGGAGAAAGTTATAATGAAAAGCCTGAGTATACCATCATCAATACATCATCATGACGACCAAAATCATGGGTAACATGGTCTCATCAGACTATTTTACGAAAAAGGAACTGAGAGAGTTCTCTTTTAAGTGTTTTTCCAAACTCTATAATCATGAAAAACCTCCGAGTTTTCTATCTTTGGACTCCGTAAACAAACATCGATAGACCTGTAATGGGACCGAACCACTCATTCCTAGGGTTTGTTAAACATACTCCGAAGGATGAACTTACATCAACAAGCATATGTTATCCTCCTCAATCTTGCGTAAAAATAAAGAGGTACTCGCCAGAAATGGTGGGGGAAAATTTGGGAAAGGGATGTGTTTTCGTATTTATATTAATTGGCAGTAAGTGTTTCTCTTGAACATGACACCCCCCTATTCATTATTTGAAGCTGGTTTGGGATATCCATTTGTCTCTCATTCGATTTGATACAAGGTCATACCCTACGTCGTCTCTGAGTCAATGCTGCCAAATCATTGGTCGTGTCATTCATATGTTCAAGAGAAGTCCATCTGAAACCTCTATTGAGTCGGCCATCTGCAGTTGTCCATTATCTATGTGTCGGCCTTCCCTGTGTCTAGTCCAACTTACATAATACTTTGTTTCACCTTCAAAATCTGTTACTCATTTGGTTTCATTGATGGGGGATACATCAAGGCCCTCCTGTGATGAGTTTTGTTTCATCGACTCCAGCTCATTATCCGAAAACAAGACTTAGAAATTCTTTGGTACCTTGGAACTTGCATGCCTCAATGGCAGGTTTCCTTGCTTTCGAAAGTGGGTTTACATCATTGACACCTGATCAAAAGATTCCATCGGATGTTCGACCTCAACTCATTCATTCACATTTGGTAGATTGTACTAGTGTACCTTGGGAGTCATTGACATTAAAGGTGATTTCCCTCGCACTTGTTAACAATTTCATCAATGACTGGTAATCAAGTGGTTTCTACCA
>CBVK0103148330.1:0-35454 GCA_900067695.1 Picea abies
GGTGAAGTAGGGAAAAGGGCATAATGTCCAAGCATATATCATGAAATCTAAAGCAATCTAAGATACAACATAATAAAATGGTTTGAATATTGAAATGATGCTCACCATAATACTAACTTGCACATCATGGAGCAAGGCCCACTGCCTTCCAGAAGCCAACTGATGTGGTGGATGCCATCTACAAACCTATGACTATCTATGGTGGTGAGTGGGTTTTCCATCTGTGCAAAAGGGTATTGTTGGTCACGTAGTCTCTTGGTACTCCATATCTGTAACCTGAGGGCCTCGACACATGATCTCCTTAGTTATCCACAAAATGGGGATAACATCTGGCTCCTACTTGGGGACATGTGCTCATCGTAGACTACATGAGAACCACAACATCTCCTAGTAGACATGTGCCTACCAAAAACACATGCAAAGGGATCAGAGCATCTAGGATGGTGCTATCACCCTTCATCCATATATATATATATATATATATCCAAAAATGAAAACTAAACTAGAAAATAAAAAAATTGACATTTTTTCAAAAAATTATAGGCTAAGCATGGAAATCAATATGCAAGTAGAGAAAAATGAAAATTAAATGCATCTAAACTAATATGAGCAATAAATATGCAAATGCATGGAATCAAAATTACTTACCTACTTACCTGGGGCCTTGGGGCGTTGAAGATCACTTGCTGGATGATGTCAGGTGACATCACACAACCAGTGAAACCATTTGATCATATCTTCAAAGTATCCCCCCTTGTGCTTAATCATAAAATACAACAAAGATAAGTCAAGTAGATAATAATCATGAGCATGAATACACCTATAATCGATCATGAAATAAAACTCATGAAGATGGGTGGGAGGGAGGAAATTATGATGGAAAGAGAAACGAACATCGTGATCATCCTGCCTGAAAGTGTAGGCATAAGACTGATCAATCCATCTCTGAATCGGGATGCTATACATAAACAAAATCTCATCTTCATCTATGCACAAAGACTCACTGTTGGTCGAGGACTGAGAGGAAACAAGAGATCAGAAGAATATTGCATGGTCTCTTGGAGAAGAGGGTAAGAGGTAAGGAACAGTCTTAGGTGTAGAAAAACATTGCCTCTTCCCCTATGAATCTCCATGGAAATCTCCAAGATGAAAATACTTCCACTTTGAAGAATGAACCTTTGATTGCTCTGAGGTGGCTAGGTCCTAGTATTCCTAAAAATATGGGCACAATGGTTAGAAGTCCTTATAAAACAAATATGCATCCTCAAAAGGGTATGTACCAAAAGATGATTGAAGATATCTCTAAGTATGTTGTGTGTAACGTCCCCAGCTAGCCACAGGTCGGGAAATGCCCCTACATTTATCCTATGTTACCAAACTATAACATACCCAACCTCCAATAAGAAGTCTTGACACACCAAGAACACATCTCTTGGCTGATTTGGAAACTTTGATAACATTGAATTAATAAATAAGCATGAAGTACACAAATGCAATGATAAATATTCATACCACAACATAAAATACATGCACGATATACCATGCACAACGTTAATTAGCAAGCATGCATATTATAGGTACAATCTCAAGTATAATAATTGATATGCAGTGGAAATAAATACATTAGCAAAGGAAACCATAATAGAGAGAACTTATCATTTATAAAATAAGACACCAACTGGCTGCAAACCAAGGACATTCCACCCAACCGTAGACACTTTTGTTCCAATTTTGGACACCAATGTCACCCCCAATCTAGGGCTATGATCCACAAGGACAGTTTCAAAGTGTTGGCTTCCCAAACTAGTCAACACTCAATCTCTCATAGTATTCTCCAACACTCACATCAATCCAAGTACCCATCTCTCTTCCACCAAGCCTGCACCACCCTAGAGAATAGACCTCCACCCTTTTATGCCACGCAATCCCTCGGGCAATCCCTCTCCATTCAGGGCTCCAGTGCAGCTGGTCTAGAATCTCCATGCTGGGACTCTCAAGACTCACAACTATGATCAAAGATGGTCACAGGCCAATCATCTCCGACATGTAGGCCTGAGATCATGGATGGACTACACGAGCCATCTCTATAGCCAACAAAACCATGGTTGCTCTTCAGTAGTCCGTCTTCCTTTCCCAGGCCAAGACACCAAAGTGAGGAAATATGATTGAATGGAGGGATGGACGGAGTGCAGACTCCATGAGAGAGGATGAATAGTGAATAGAATGGGTGAATGATTGTGTGAGGTGAATAGCAACAAATCCAGAATGGGGAATGTGAATGATATTGTTTTCCAACACAAGAACCAACTCCTTAGCCCCCTCTCATGTGGAATCATAGCCCCCTATAACTCTAGTCCTTGTATGTCTAGTAGCCAATGATGTATTTATTATTAATAATGATCAAAACATTACATTTATTAGGCATACTTTCCTTTTAATAATTGTTTGGGCACTCCATCCTCTCAACACTGTAGCAATACAATATTAATTATGGGGCTCAAAACCCAGGGCGTTATATTGTGACAAGTCATCCTCGAAGGGGCGGAAAAAATCTGTAACCATATCATCACCAGGCTACCAAAAATATGAGTCATATGCATATGAGGAACACTCCTCTGATTATGATACCCCCTTTGCATGATAGCTACCCTCAATTTCATAGATGGGGTCTCCATCAAATTGGAGAAAACTAAGATCCCATCTACATCTGCCAATAAAGATGAAAGTGTCTATAGGCTCATCAACCATATCGAAGGGTACTTTCACAAGACCATGGGTATGACTAAGAATGACCATATTTTTGTCTTTGCATGCAGGAGGATCATAGGCATGGAATTATTCAACTGGACCTTCAAATTATTCATCATTGATACTGATCACTTCTTCAACATTAGGAGGTAAACAAGGTTGGACAACCTTGCCTTCAACAAGTGGAATCAAAGATAGCAGTACCTCAATATGTTGTGTTTTAACATAATTCTTCTTTATTTTTATAGACAAGCCCCTCTGTCACCTCTTCATCACAATAGGCTTGATTTTGAGTTTATAGTTATTTCATTTCTTTTCTTCAAGGGGATATGTCATATCCAAGGTTTCCTACGATACTTCTTCAGTTTCAAGGTCATGGAATAAAGCATCATCAAGGTCTCCGAAAAGGTCACAATTCATTGTGTTCTATTCTTGATGGCTTTCTTCATATGTATGTTATTCGAATACTTCTTCATCGTCAAGGGTAGGAAACAATTCTCTTATGTGATTCGTCATTTCCTCAAAAACTTTATTAATAGCCTTCTCCTTTTCCATCTGTAAAAGTTCCTTCTTTGAGGCATAACAATTTCTTGATGGGGGTTCATCCCATGGTGCCAAATACGATCAAGGCTCATCAAAGGATGGAAAGGGGGAGAAATGGAAAGGTGGGTTAGTGGAAGGTGAAGTCACCAGATGAAATTCAAGGAGAGTTCATCGAGGGTGGAAAGGGAACGTCCCTCCGGTAGAGTTGCCAAGCAAGCTAAGGGAAAGGCTTTGGGATAGCGTACCAAAGTGTCATTAGGGTATGAAGAAGAATCAAAATATCTCTTGGAGGGCCAAAATACTTGAGGTCCTCTCGCTCCTCCACATATCACCTCTCAATCAATGGTGGAGATTAACTACGACCTTCAGGTGTTCTCGACCCAAGCAACTTGGAACTCAAAATCTCTAAAGTACCAAGTCTCCAGACCTTGGGATATTGCACCACTTTTCCACTGTAATCAAGGGCTAAGATGGAATCCAACCTTTGGGCCTTTGGGAGTCCTTGACGCTACTTCTTATGCCTTGAATCCTCTGGAGTGTCAAGTCTCTAGACTATAGGATCTACCGCCACGTGGCAGAAAACAAGGTATGTACATGTGGCCCTATCTGACGACAACATGTGTCATATACTAACTACCATGAACGGTCTTTGGAAAACATGAAACACGGTGAAACATGGTAAGATCCAAGTGTGTCCACATCACCCTAGGTGATGTCAGCAGGCCACGTCACCCCAATTCCTCACACCCTCGGGGCTTCGAAACTTTGGGAGACTTCTCCCCACTACACCAAAAAATCCCCAAACATTGAACTCCCAAATCGGTTGATCTGCAGACACGTGTCCTCAACATGAACGGTCTAGATTTACTCTAGGGGTTCAAGACTTCGGAGGTTTCTGTTGCTGAGTGCCACCATACCCACGGACTACAAAACGTCAAACTTACGAACCTTTCCAATCTTTTGACACGTGTACCTGAACATGGAGGGTCCATATTTACTCTAGAGTTCTAGACTTCGAAAAAATTTCTTCCTAGTAGCTTAAAGGCTCACTTCTCCAAGATTTTTGAATCTCCAAACTACTGTGAGATATACTGATCAAACTTGCTCATACACAAATTGGATGGATGGAGTTTGATCTTCTCCACTTTGCTTCACCTCCTGATTTGTGCTTGATACAATGGCCCAAACCTATCCTTTGTCAAATCCAATAGTCAAGTACTCCTCCCTGTGATCCACGGTGTATATTTACTCTGATACTTCAGAGCTTCAGGGTTTTGGGCTTCTTTTATGACAAGGAACTTGAAACTGTTGAAGTAGTGAAATGCGAAGGACTTGACGGTTTAACCTCTACACTATTTTCCTAGATCTGATGGTTGTGAGGGAATCATATCCTTCTCAAATAGATCCTATAGCCATTGCGGCTTCCAAAACTGCTACACCTCCTAAGATTTCAAACACTGTTAAGGTGCGCTCTCAATGCCTTCTGGCACTCTACAACTCAATTGCTTTGTGAAATTTTTTCTCCAATCTCGGTTTACATGGCTCATCCATGATTAGTATTGGAACCATGAGCTTTGATACCAATTTTTAATGTCACCATCCACCCACAGGATGAGAAACGCCATTATATTTCTTCTTTGTTACCAAAATATAACATACCCAGCCTCCAACAGGAAGGCTTGCCAAACCAAGAATGCATCTCTTGGTTGATTTGGAAACTATGATAACACTTAATTAATAAAGAAGCATGAAGTACACACATGCAATGATCAAGATTCATACCACAACATAAAATACATGCATGATATACCATGTACAACGTTAACTAGAAAGAATGCATATTATAGGTAAAATCTCAGGTATAATAATTGATACACATTGGAAATAAATACATAAGCAAAGGAAACCATAATGGAGAGAACTTATCTTTTATAAAAGAAGACACCAAGTAGTTGTAGACCAAGGACGTTCCACCCAACCGTAGACACTTTTGTTCCAAGTCTCAACAATAATGTCACCCTCGAGCCACGGCTATGAATCCACAAGGGTGGTTCCAGAGTGTTACTTGGCTTCCCAAACCATTCAACGCTCAAGCTCTCACAGGATTCTCCAACACTCACAGCAATCCAAGTACCCAGCTCTCTTCTACCCAGCCCGCACCACCCAAGAGAATAGACCTCCACCCTTCTCTGCCACACAGTCCCTCAGGTAGTCCCTCTCCATTCGGGGCTCCAATGCAGCTGGTCTAGAATCTCCATGCTGGGACTCTCAGGACTCTCATTTTTTATAAAATTTGGTCACAGCCCAAGAATCTCCGACATCCAAGCCTAAGATCATGGTTGGGCTACACCAGCCATCTCTACAACCCAAAAAAACATGGTTTCTCTTCAGTAGTTCCTCTTCCTTTCCCAATCCAAGACACCGAAGTGAGGAAAGATGAGTGAATGAAGGGATGGATGGAGTGCAGACTCCACGATAGAGGATGAACAATGACCAGAACGGGTGAATCATTGAGTGAGGTGGCCAACAACAACTCCAGAATGGGGAACATAAATGAGATTTTTTTCCAACGGGAGAATGAACAAACCAACCAACCAACCAACCCCTCCCACAGACCAGGGATGGATTTTTGTAATTCGTGGGGATCAATAACCTCTTAGCCCCCCCCATTACACACAAAATGTGTAATATAAAATAAATAATCACTTATCCCCTTAGCCCCCTCTCTTGTTGAATCATAGCCCCCTATAACTCTAGTCCTTGTTTGTCTAGTAGCCAATGGTTTATTTATTATTATTAATGATCAAAACATTACATTTCTTAGGCATACTTTCATTTTAATAATTGTTTGGGCACTCCATCCTCTCAGCAATGTAGCAATACATTATTAAATATGGGGGCTCAAAACCCGGGGTGTTACATTGTGACAAGTCATCCTCGAAGGGGCGGAAAAAATTTGTAACCATATCATCACGAGGCTGCCAAAAATATGAATCATATATGTATGAGGACCACTCCTTTGATGATGATACCCCCTCTTCCTGAGAGCTAACCTCAATGTCATAGATGGGGTATCCATCAAATTGGAGACAACTAAGATCCCATTTGCATCTGCCAGTCTAGATGAAAGTGTCTATAGGCTCATCAACCATATTGAATGGTACTTTCACAAGACCATGGGTATGACTGAGAATGACCATTTGTTTGTCTTTGTGTGCAGGAGGAGTAGAGACATGGAATTATTCAACTAGACCTTCAAATTCTTCACCATCAAGACTGATCGCTTCTTCAACATTAGGAGGTAAACAAGGTTGGACAACCTTGCCTTCATCAAGTGGGATCAAAGATAATAGTGCCTCAATATGTTGTGTTTCATCATAATTCTTCTTTATTTTTATAGACAAGCCCCTCCATCACCTCTTCATCACAAGAGGCTTGATTCTAATTTTATAGTTATTTGATTTCTTTTCTTCAAGGGGATATGTCATATCCAAGGTTTCCTCCGATACTTCTTCACTTTCAAGGTAATGGAATAAAGCATCATCAAGGTCTTCGAAAAGGTCACAATTCATTGTGTTCTCTTCTTGATGACTTTCTTCATATGTATGTTATTCGAATACTTCTTCATCGTCAAGGGAAAGAAAAAATTCTCTTATGCAATTCATCATTTCCTCAACAACTTTATTGGCATCCTTCTCCTTTTCCATCTATAAAAGTTCCTTCTTCGAGGAATAACAATTTCTAGATGGGGGTTCATCCCATGGTGTTAGATGAGATCAAGGCTCATCAAAGGATAGAAAGGGGGAGAAAGGGAAAGGTGGTTTCATGGAAGGTGGAGTCACCAGATGAACTTCAAGGAGATTTCATCAAGGGTGTAAAGGGAACGTCCCTCCGGTAGAGTCGCTAGGCAAGCTAAGAGAAAGGATTTGGGATAGCTTACCAAAGCATCATTAGGGTACGAAGAAGATTCAAAATATCTCCTGGAGTGCCAAAATATCGAAGATACTCTCCTTCCTCCATGTATCACCTCTCGATCAATGGTGGAGATTAACTCCGAACTTCAAGAGTTATCAACCCAAGCAACTTGCAACTCAAAATCTATGAAGTACCAAGTCTCTGGACCTTGGGATCTTGCACCACATTTCCACTGTAATCAAGGGCTGAGATGGAATATGGCCTTTGGGACTTTAGGAGTCCTTGACCCTACTTCTTATGCCTTGAATCCTCTAGAGTGCCAAGTCTTCAGACTACGGGATCTATCACCGTGTGGAAGCAAATAAGGTATGGACATGTGGCCCTATCTAACGGTAACACATGTCATATACTAATTGGCATGAATGGTCTTTGGAAAACATGAAACATGGTGACATGTGGTAATATCCAAGTGTGTCCACGCCACCCTACGTGACGTCAGTAGGCCACGTCACCCCAGTGCCTCACACCTTTGGAGATTCGGGAGACTTCTCCCCAATACACCAAAAATTCCCCAAACGTTGAACTCCCAAATAGGTTGATCTGCGGACATGTGTCCTAAATACGAACAGTATAGATTTAATTTGGGGGTTCAGGACTTCAAAGGTTTTTGTTGTTGAGCACCACCATACCCCTGGACTGCCAAACATTGAACTTATGACCCTTACTAATCTTCGGACACGTGTACCTGAACATGGAGGGTCCATATTTACTTTGGAGTTCAGGACTTCAGGATACTTTCTTCCTAGCAACTTAATGGCTCACTTCTCCCAGAGTGTCAAATCTCTGAACTACTGTGAGATCTACGGCTCAAACTTTCTCATATGCAGATTGGATGGTTGGATTTTGATCTTCTCCACTTTGCTTCACCTCCTGATTTGTGCTTGATCCAAAATCCCAAACCTGTCCTTGGCCAAATCCAATGATCAAGTACTCCTCCCTGTGATCTACATCATAGATTCACTCTAGGACTTTGGAACTTTGGGGTTTTGGGATTCTTTTATGACAAGGAACTTGAAAATACCGAAGCAGCGAAGTGCGAAGGACTTAACAATTTAACCTCTGCGCTCTTTTCCCAGATCTGGTGGTTGTGAGGGAATTATATCCTTCCCAAATAGATGCTACGACCATCGCATCTTCCCGAACTGCTACACCTCCTGATCTTTCAAACACTGTTAAGGTGCGCTCTCAGCGCCTTCTAGCACTCTGCAGCTCAATTTTTCTGTGAAATGTTTGCTCCAATATTGGCTACATGGCCCATCCATGATTAGTATTGGAAACATGAGCTTTGATACCAATTTGTAATGTCCGCAACCACCCACAGGTTGGGAAACTCCCCTACATTTCTTCTTTGTTACCAAACTATAACATACCCAACCTCCAACAGGAAGGCTTGCCACACCAAGAATGCATCTCTTAGATGATTTGGAAACAATGATAACAATTAATTAATAAAGAAGCATGAAGTACACACATGCAATGATAAATATTCATACCACAACATAAAATACATGCACGATATACCATGCACAACGTTAACTAGAAATCATGCATATTATAGGTACAATCTCAGGTATAATAATTGATACACACCGGAAATAAATACATAAGCAAAGGAAACCATAACAGAGAGCACTTATATTTTATAAAAGAAGACACCAACTGGCTACAGACCAAGGGCGTTCCACCCAACTGTAGACATTGTTGTTCCAAGTCTCAACAGCAATGTCACCCCTGAGCTAGGGAAATGAATCCACAAGTGTGGTTACAGAGTGTTACTTGGCTTCCAAAACCAGTTAGCACTCAAGCTCTCACAGGATTCTCCAACACTCACAACAATACAAGTACCCATCTCTCTTCTACCCATCCTGCACCACCCAAGAGAATAGACCTCCACCCATCTCTTCCACGTAGTCTCTCAGGTAGTCCCTCTCCATTCATAGATCCAATGTAGTTCGACCAGAATCTCCATGTTGGGATTCTTAGGACTCGCACCGTGATCAAATTTGGTCACAGGTCAAGCATCTCTGACATGCAGGCCTAAGATCATGGCTGGACTACACCAACCATCTCTACAACCCAAAAAAACGTGGTTGTTCTTCAGCAGTTCATCTTCCTTTCCCAAGCCAAGACACCGAAGTGAGGAAAGATGAGTGAATGAAGGGATGGATGGAGTGCAGACTCCACGAGAGAGGATGAAAATTGAACAGAACGGGTGAATGAATGCATGAGGTGACCAACAACAACTCTAGAATGGGGAATGTGAATGAGATTATTTTCCAATGGGAGAACCAACCAACCAACCAACCCCTCCCACAGACCAGGTTCGTGTCTTTGTAATTCGTGGGGATCAAGAACCTCTTGGTCTTCCCCCAAGATCTCACGTAATTGATCCCTCCCCCCCCCTTATTACACAAAAAATGGGTAATATAAAATAAATAATCACTTAGCCCCTTAGCCCCCTCTCTTGTGGAATCATAGCCCCCTATAAATATAGTCCTTGTTCGTCTAGTAGCCAACGATGTATTTATTATTAATAATGATCAAAACACTACATTTTTTAGGCATACTTTCCTTTTAATAATTTTTTGGGCACTTTTTCCTCTCAACAATGTAACTATACATTATTAAATATGGGGGCTCAAAACACGGGGTGTTACATTGTGACAAGTCATCCTCGAAGGGGCGGAACAAATTTGTAACCATATCATCATCGGACTGCAAAAAATATGAATCATATACATATGAGGACCACTCCTCCGATGATGACACCCACTCTGCCTGAGAGCTACCCTCAATGTCATATATGGGGTCTCCATCAAATTGGAGACAACTAAGATCACATCTACATTTTCCAGTCTATATGAAAGTGTCTATAGGCTCATCAACCATATTGAAAGGTACTTTCACAAGACCATGGTATGATTGAGAATGACCATATTTTCATCTTTGTGTGTAGGAGGAGTAGAGGCATGGAATTATTCAACCGTACCTTCAAATTATTCATCATCGATACCGATCACTTCTTCAACATTAGGAGGTAAACAAGGTTGGACAACCTTGATTTCATCAAGCAGGATCAAAGATAGCAGTGCCTCAATATGTTATTTTTTATCATAATTCCTCTTTCTTTTTACAAACAAGCCCCTCCATCGCCTCTTCATCACAAGAGGCTTGATTATGAGTTTATAGTTATTTTCTTTCTTTTATTCAAGGGGATATGTCATATCCAAGGTTTCCTCTGATACTTCTTCACTTTCAAGGTCATGGAATAAAGCATCATCAAGGTCTTCGAAAAGATCACAAATCATTGTGTTCTCTTCTTGATGACTTTCTCCATATGTATGTTATTTGAACACTTCTTCATCGTCAAGGCACGAAACAATTCTCTTATGTGATTCATCATTTCCTCATCAGCTTTATTAGCAACCTTATCCTTTTCCATATGTAAAAGTTCCTTCTTTGAGGCATAACAATTTCTAGATGGCGGTTCATCCCATAGTGCCAGATGAGATCAAGGCTCGTCAAAGGATGGAAAGGGGAAGAAATGGAAAGGTGGGTTTGTGGAAGGTGGAGTCACCAGATGAACTTCAAGGAGAGTTCATCAAGGGTGGAAAGGGAACGTCCCTCTGATAGAGTCTCCAGGCAAGGTAATGGAAAGGCTTTGGGATAACTTACCAAAGTGTCCTTAGGTAGGAAGAAGATTCAAAATCTTCCCTGACAACGACGCAAAATTATTATAGCGCAAGTTGTGATTTGGGAAAATCTTGACCCGACCACAAATAAAGTGCTACAACTTGAGAATCCTACACCCAATGTCAACTCGATGTAGGTCCCACACTTCAAGGGTGACTAGATCACTCTAGGGAGGAGATCTCGGTGACCCTAGGTGGATTGAGATGGAGATGGAGGGAAGTGGAAGTTAAGACCCCAGAGGTCAATTCTAAGTGGAATAAAAGTTAGGGAGAGATTCCTTGCAACTCAAGTAATTGTTTCCCCACAGGTATAGTACTTCTCCAAATGATTGTACCTGCCCAAGACACAAGAAAATACGCTTTCCAATTATATTTGTTAGCTGGATCAACAAGTTAAGATTTTTGTCCCTAATTTTCAGTAGTAAATAACAATATATATCAGCAAGTAAATGCTATTATAATCTTCTCAATAAAATCTAGAGATAAAGTAGAAAGTACAAGAGAAAGACTAGTAAATGACTAGCTAAACTCACGATGAGAAACCAATATTCTAGCACAAATTATAAGGTTGTTGCAAATACTTGTCTGCAGAAAATTATATCAGCCTTATGGATGTAACATTCAATGTATTACAAAAATAAAATCTGCCACTGAAATCCCCTCAAACTTTTCCAAAAAGTGTGCTAGGCTAAGGAGAGTAAGTGTGCAAACTTTGAGCAAAATCCAATGGTTGTTAAGAGAGTTATTCAAGCAAGTGAGTTAGGGTTTTTGCATCCCTAATGGTTGAAAAATAAATTTTGTAACATAATAAATAAATATCCCCTTGATGGGGACTCCCTAGTGGCTGGGAGTTTCCCAAAGCACAAGAGATACAATCCACTTTGCAAGAAGTAAAAATGACTGAAATTCACGTTTCCCAATGCAATATTTTATTTCTCCAATGCAAAAATGCATATGACTAGTGCCTTTACTATTGGTTTAATGGATTCAAATAAACAAGATCTTAAAGAAGCTACCTCCTTGGGGGTGTAATCCCTTTTACTTCCCAAGGCAAGTTTCTCTAGGCTAGGGTTTAAGCTAAGAAGGTGTATGCACATATACTTCTCTTAGCAAACCCTTGTATAATCAAAGAGATGAAGCAATAAAATTATGAATACTATGGTGGTTTTGTATGCCCTTATACTTCCTACCTAGATCCTAGCATAACAATACTTGACTTGAAGAAAATGGTAGCATAATAGTAGAATACCATACCAAGATCAAGAGAAATGCCAAGAAAATCCACCATAAGAGATAGAAAAGAATCATCCAAGGATAGCGCTAGACTTCCTTCAACCATTTGCCAATATATAGCCATAAACAATTGCACAAGAGCTAAAAAGAGCTAAGTGTGGTGCAAATTTCAGACCAAGGCCTCTCACGAGGGAGAGCTATGATTAAAATGATATCTTCTGATCTCTATTTATACAAAATGTAGCTAACATATTTTGTCTAAAAATTAAGGAGTAAACCACAATATTAGGGGTCAACAACCCTAATATTTCCCCCTTAACAAAGTAATATTAAACAGTTCACTTAAAATTTCACTTTTTGCACAAATAAAACCCTAATTTAGGAGGGTGTCACCCCTTTAGGGGACATTTTTCACTTTGAGGAAGTCATTGGTGTTGGAGAAGCATGGATAGGCCTCCAAAGGCCACATGTCAAGAATCTAAGCGCTCTCATCATGGTGAATACCCTTCTCCTCCTCAAACAGAACGTCTTGATATAATACCTGGAGCGGGAGATTCAATCAGTCGAAATTCGGAAGTTGAAATTTTACCCTTGCCATCAATGGGTTGGGCTAGAGCATTTACAACACGACCAAAATACGCATCACTTACTTCTATTAGGGAACTAGCTTTGACATTTTACTGATTTTTTTTATTTTGTATCACTTTATGCAACATCTATTAGGGAACTAGTCGAGAGATTTTACTGAGTTTTGACCTTTTTGGATTTAGTTAGGTAGTTCTGCAGTGAGGCTTCGTCGATTGATCACCACATTGATGCAACAAAATGACCAGTAAGTCCGTTGTGAGGCTTAGTCGAGTCTTTTTTAGAGGTCAAATACACAATACTCTATACTCTCTTACCTCTATCTCTACCTCTTGTCGCCATACATATTTCCCATGCTTGCCTGGAGTAGAGAGATATTGATTGAATTGATTGATCGATATTGAATGTCTTTTGATGAGGCTAGTCATTCGGTGCTGCCAAAGGGGGACTTATTAGTCTTTCGAGAGGGGTGTTGTCCATGTGTCAAAAGAGTGGCACCTCACCACCATGCCCTAGCCCCAAAAGCATGACGTCAAGCTCAAAAGTATAATATTTTTCCCCTCCTGGGAAAATCGTTTGGAAAGTAAGGGTTGGGCTAGGTTGTCCAGGTCATCATCAAGGTCATCCAAGTCTGATCTCTCTCAACTAGCATGCGGGCCCTTGGCATCCAACCTATGGGATTATATCCCCATGGAATCCCAAGCTAGGATTTTTCTCCCAAAAATGTCGACCAACTAGGTCCGACAAAGACAAATGAGCACGCCCTCCAAGGATCTCAAGTCATAATAGCATGATAAGTGAATCCAATCAATAATTAATCCATCTAAGCATGTGCATCAAAGATCACTATATCAAACAATTAACATCTCAAATACAATATGTGACTTGTCAAGCTTAAATATGGGAGGGTTGATGAGGTGTCCTATTGGGTAGATCTTGTCCTAGGTCAAGGAGAATTTCCAAGAAATCCCTCTCTAAGCCATGTAATGTGGATGAAGTGGTTGGGGAAAAGACTCAATGGGCATAGGGCTCATGACATACAAGGGTTCGTAGTGTCTCATTCATGGGTGCCTTTCTAGAGGGTGTGCGGTACCTTCATCTGCAATGCACTTTTTCCAAGCCCATCAATTACCTTTTATATTTCTTTATTTATATTTTATTTCATGGTAACATAAGGAGAGATTGAAGGTCACTGCCCTGGCGTGGTGACTAGGTGATGGAAATTTCACCCACAAACACTTAATGGAAATGAGAGGGTTGGCTCGTGATGAGACCCTCTTTCCCTCAGCCATGCAATTGAGAGCCATTGCCTTGGTTTGGTGACTAGATTATGACAATTTCATACCACTAGATATCCATGGATGTGATAGGTCGGCTCATGATGAGACCTCCTATCCTTCAACTAACCTTTCAAGCATTTCTTTATTATATTGTGGGTCCCCTTTATTCAAAGATAAGTGTTTCATTTCTTTCTTGGGTGATCCCTGGGCGAAGCATCTAAAAGGTTTATATAAGGATTTTATATTTTACCCAATACCAACCCCTTTGGGCGTTTAGCCCCTTCTTCCTATAGAAGGAGGGACAACCCCTTCTTGGGTCAATATACCCTAAAATCTCAAGAGATAAGGAAATGGAGGGGAATAATGATGGAAAGTGGTAATTATGGTTGGGACGGTACAATGGATCATTAAGGGAGTTCCTAGTAGCAAACCCATTCCAAAATAATACCACTTACTAGGGTACAACGTCAACCACCAAGGTGAAGCAGGGAAATAAGCATAATGTCCAAGAATATATCATGAAATCTAGAGCAATCTAACATACAACATAATAAAACGGATTGAATATTGAAATGATGGTCACCATAATACTGACTTGTACCTCATGGAGCAAGGCCCACTGCCTTATGGAAGCCAATTGATGTGGTGGATGCCATCTACAAACTTGTGACCATCTATGGTGGTGAGTGGGTTTTCCATCTGTGCAAAAGGGTATTGTTGGTCATGTAGTATCTCGACACTCCATATCTATAACCCAAGGGCCTCAAGGCATGATCTCCTTATTTATCCAAAAAATGGGGAGAACACCTCCCTCACTTAGTGAGAATAGGTGAGACAATCTCCATATCATAGTAAGGGTAGGATGGCCTACCTCACCTATGATGATCCTCTCTCAAGTGTTGATTCCCAACACCCCACTCACTCAATATGGAAATAGGACTCTCTTTAGTTTATCTCCAATAACATAATTCTATATCTCTGATATCATATGTCTAATATGCCTTAGGTCCCTAATTCCCCTATGTGGCCTCTATTTATAGGAATATAGAGAAGGCTAAAAGATAGGTTCTAGGCCTAGAACTTGTGAAAATAGGTCATTCACAACTTCCATGGCTCATAATGCATCATGACCAACCCATCCCTCATTGATATCCTTGTAACTCTCTAAATCTAGAATATCTCAAGGGTGGCCATGGGTTTAGTATTAGCAACCAACAATGGGCCACATTTTTTCTATGAGAAAGATGCAATCAACCATTCTTCGCATGAGGATAGGCATGACCAAGCTCAAAAATAGTGTTTTTGGAGCAACTTTTCAAGTATATCTCATGATTTCGATGAAATATCATTAGTAAGTCCTCTTCAAGGCCTAGGGTGACAAATACAAGTGTAACACACCCTTCACATGTAGTCCTTTGGTATTGTTTGATGATCACAACTTTATTTATTATGTGGAACATTAGGTCTAAGGTAGCTTTTGGTTGTGAGGTTAGCTCACTATCTTCTCTTTTCTCTATGCGGCGGGATGAAGTTCGTATATTGATAAAAATTTGCTCACTCTTTGGACTCAACTAAGTATTATAACTTTCTTGTAGTGCTTATTTTTCTCAGGAAAAGGATATGATCTCATGTATCTATGCCCTTCTATTCTTTTTTGTATAATCTTTTGTACAATTTGTTGTAAATGTAAAACTTATTTTACAAAAAAAAATACTCAAGTTTTTTTTGTCAAAAACATTTTCACCTTAAATGTTTTGATCCCTCTTGATGCTTGATAAATCCAAGTTTAATAAGAATCTAAGCTAATATATTTCAATAATATCTTTGATGTTAGAAAAATAACCATTTTTTGTTAGTTCAAAAATAATTGCAAAAAATGGTTTTATGTTTACTTCTTTCACCATGGTTGATGTCCTATACTTTGTTCACAATTTTACTTGCCATTCTCATTGAGGGTTTATTTCAACTTTCAATATTATTGATTTAATAATATGACTAGCAATCAAATTACAAAATTACTCATGATAAATTGGGCAAAGGATTTGGAAAGATCCAACTTTCCTCTCAATGGTAGTCGTATTCAAAACCTTTTTAAGGAGAAACATTGAGCAATTGAAGGATAATTAAATAATTATTTTGTATATAGTGAAAATACTAAATTAAATGACGATAATGATAATGGTGATGGTTAATGTTCGTTGAGACCAAATTTGGTATATCGAAACTGAATAAAGGTAAGGAATTACTTGTCATTTCTTTAGAATTTTATTTATGTGCTCGAAAAGATTTAAGAGAACTATTCCTGAATCACCATATAAGTTTTGATGAGTTAAAAGGTTAGGAAGGTTAGTATTGTAACAAATATTTTGAAATTGTGATATAATGTGGGTGTGATTTTCATATTCATCTCTCTTAGTGTCACGAAGATGACAAAATATTTTGACCAAAGACATTTTAAGAGTTGTCCAATTCTCTATTTCACTATGGAGCTCATGAGAGTTTCTTCTAATTTTAGAAGTGTTGATTTTATTCTTTATGCTAGTCAAGATAAAGAGATACTTTTGATCTTCTAGATTAGGGTTGATGACCTCCTTATAGTATATTAATTTTTTGTTATCCTTTGATTCTTTATCCCACCACGATTTCTCCTTAAATTTACTTGTAATAATACTTTTTAATAGTATCATTATTCTGCAGAGTGATCCATTCCTTTATTCCCAAATGATTTATCCAAGACTTAGCATCTTTATGCCAAACCCACTTGAGCCATCGGTGGTTTTGACTAGAGTTTTAAGAAATCTTAGGAAGCCTCTTATCTTTCATGTTGTTTATATTGTTCTTGTACATTAAATACATATTCATAGTAGCGCTCTCAATGAGGGAAAGACTCACTTCTATGAGGAGGATATGATTGGGTGTATTTCCTTTAATTTTGAGATTATAAGTTATAAAACACTTTTGGATTTTCTCTATCTTTGTTGTTCCAGATTATTTTGAGAATGAAATAAGGAAGAAATATAACAAAGACATAAAAAGTAAATACACAGAGATATTACAAGGAACACAGTAATACAGTAAAACTCGGATTCTATTAATGATTGTCTAGAATACAAAACACTGTAAAATGAAAACACACAAGCTAGCTAGAATGGTGGTATCTTATCTCTGAAGAGAGATGTATTGGATATGCTCATTCACAAGAATTTGATCACCATGAGGTTCCCGAAGGCCTTTTTTAACTTAAAGAACAAATGATAAAACCCTAACTACAGAAGATGAAACACCAAAAGGTTTGTGGGCCTTGATGGGGGTAGTTGATATGTCAACTTCCCTAGGGCGTAACTTTTGCATACAATCTCTATTTGGGGCACTTGATACCTCAAAAAAAAGGTATAGATGAGGAGTACACATTCCAAATGTCCCAATACGTCCCAATAAGTATCTATTGGGTGCTGCAACGTAAAAACAAATGTCGTTTAGGGCCTCAAAATGACCTTGAAAGTTTGGGACCTGAAAATTTTCCAAGATGGAAACTATAATTTGAACCTATGGAATCATTGGGTGGCCATTGATTCCCACCTGGACCAATACGCCTCCCTTAGGAAGAAACGGTATCCATTGCATCAAGTTCCTCCATCAAATGAGGAAGCTTCTATTGAATCTGACTCCCGGTGAGCCACTTGCCATGATGAAGAAATTTGCCTACTTTAACGACCCAATAGAGTTGGATGTTCTGTTGGAGGGTGTCATTCATCTTGGTGTCCATGATCTGATCAAATTCCATCTATTCAATGCATTCAGGATTGAGTTATGTAGGGGCCAAGTTCTCAACTGCATCTGAAGTGTCTAGGAGAGGTGGAAAATAGAGTCAAAGTAGTTCCACATTAAATACTGGGTGCAAGCTAAGAAAAGGAGGAATAATTACAAAATAATTATCACCCACAACCTTGGTGATGGTGTAAGGCCCATATCAGAGTGGGTGTAGCTTCCGATGGGATCCTGTGAGGTGCTCTTTCTGAAAATGCAACTATACCTTATCTCCCACCTGAAAATTGTGTGCTACCCGATGTTGATCCTAGTGTTGCTTGTACTTGGAATTGGATTTATGAAAAATATCATGAATTGTTGTTGGATGTGCTAGATTCACTCAAAAAAATTTAATGCTTGATCAACCTCGGTCTGAGCATGGGAGGACTCTTCATGTGAAACTGCAATGGGTAGGGGTACATCAATGGGGGGCAATGGATGGAACCCCAACCACACCTGAAAAGCGTTGTGGCTAATAGAGTTATGGAGGGCTTTGTTGTAGCTATGTTTAACATAAGGAAGGCTTTCATCCCATGTGCATGGATTTTTGGAATTGTACATCCTCATGATATGGATAATCATCATATTGACTACCTTTGTTTTTCCACCAGTAAGTGGGTGGAAGGCAGTTGATTTGGTCAACTTGGAATCCATCATCGACCATAGGATATACCAAAAAGTGCTCAGGAACCTACTGTATCGATCTGAGATATGGTTTGTGGGAGGAAAAAGTGAACCCAAACATGTTCAAAGAAGAGTTGGTGATGACCTCGGTCGTGATTCTCGTCTTGCAGGGTGTCAAAACTGCCATCTTAGAGAATTGATCAATGACCATGAAGACACAGTCATTCCCATGCTTTGTTGAAGGAAGACGAAACATGTAATCCATGGAGATGGACTCCCAAGGCCTATCTAGAGTATGAAGATGGGTGTATAGCCCATGTTTCTTGATGGTGGGCTTGGAAATGGCATAGGTAGTACAATACTTGATGTACTTGTGGACATGTTGTTGAAGCTTCGACTAATAAAAATTCTTTTGCAGTACTTCCATTGTTTTTTCCACACTAAAATATCCTACTACCAAGCTATAATGAGCTTCCCAAATCAATTTTTCACACTCACTTGAAGGAACCCTGAGAAGGCTCAAATGACATAACAATCCATCCTGGAGATGAAAGTGTAGAACTTTTTTTCCATCACTCAATATCTGATAGGTAGCAGCAAAGTTAGAGTCATTATTGTATGATTGTGGCCACTCATACGTCTCATGCCCACATAAGTTAGGAATTGTGGTTAGAGCCACAATTGGGGGTCGATTGACGCAATTTGTGACATGGTTGGTGATTTCCTTCTTGTACTTTATGTTCAAGCGGAATTGTTGCAAGTATGTGGACCACTTATGATGGAAGTCATTCTATAACTTTCCTTGTGCTCACATGAATTTTCGAGGTGTGTGGTCAGTGTGGATGATTGTTTCCTTCTCTAGAATGTAATGGTTCCATTGTCTACATGCTTGCACAATGGAGTACATATCTTTGTCGTAGGTGGCGTGTCTACAAATAAAATCAAATAGTGTTTCACTGTGATAGGCCACCAGATTCCCATGTTGAGTGAGGATTGCACCATCAATAGCATAATATGAAGCATTTGTCTCGATATCAAATGGTTGTTACAGGTCTGGTAGAATAAGGAATGGTTCTAAGCAGAGTAAGTATTTCAAATCCACGGATGCTTTCTGTTAGGACGCAACCCACACAGACTTGGCCTTCACTCCTCCCTTGGTAACCTGGCTTAGGTCCCAAGCAATATGAGAGAACCCCAACACAAACCTATGGTAGAAGTTATAAATTCCTAAGAAGATATGGATCTTGGTCATTGTCTTTGGGGCTCGTCAATCGTTGATGACTTGGATCTTGGTTGGATCCACATGCACACCCTGCTCATCTATGATGTATCCCAAATATTATATTCTCTTCATGTTGTAGTGCACCCTTTTAGCTACCATGGATTAATCGCTCTTAAAAGGAAACTTTAACACCACTTGGTACATAACTCATACAGGCATTATATAATCCACATGCATTTAAACAAATAAACACATTCTACATAGAGTATTCATATGATTTACTGCCATAATTAACAATCACTAGTGTTTCATACTAATTCATATACACAACGGAAATCATGATAACATAAACAATAGAGTCATGCAAAACATGATTAAAACATAATCATATACTTATCTTTTAATAGTAGTAGAATCCACCAACCAAGTGCAGGCCTTCCACGAACCTCCCAGCCTTAGAACACACTGCTCTTCAGCTCAGTAGTGGGTCACCCTCGAGCTGGGACTAATCTCCACCCCGAGATAAGGAATCCTAGGTTAGGCTGAGGTTACAGGGAAAACAACACACAGCCACAGGAAGGGATTCTCTCCCAGGAACCACCCACACTCCCTGCCCACAGTCCCTCATTCCCCACATGCATGTTCCACCCCAAGAGGATACACCTTCTCTGTCACCTGGACAGTCCTTTGGCTGCTAACCTCCCTTGCCTTGGGTTACAGCAATAGACCAGATCGGAAGTCTCCGGGTTTTGTGGTAGCTACAAGGTTCCTTCCAGGAGTTCTCTCCTTCCTCTGTGCACTCTCTCGCCTGGAGAGAATTGCTCACAGGTCAACAAACCTCCCACGTAGTCCAGCACTGTGTGGCCACACAACCAACAAAAAGAATAGACACAGCTTTTTCCACAGGCTCAGAGATCTCACGTACAGGCTCGATCTCGGGCAGTGGATGCACACAGATTCTCTAGACACAGCACGAGATTTTTCCGATTCAAACAAAGGTGAAACCGGCTCTTTCAGAATCGATCACAGGTTTCTGGTTCAGTATGGAGGTATACTCGGTTTTTTTAGTTCAAAATGTGTACGATGTTTTTCTGCAGAGCTTGCGTCAGTCGTACTGCTCAGAGCCCATACATCCTCAGGCAGTCTGATCCCATGAGAGAGTGTCCCCCCTTCACGGTCCACCCAAACTGTTTTATTCGCATGCACCAGGGTCGACACTTATTGCCCTAGAGACTGCATGCGTTCCACCAACACGCAGCACCTTCCCTTGGTCAGGAACTTAGGATAAAAAATATAAATGGCACATGTTCTTTTGGAATAATAATAAAATATTATTCCTAGGCTTAAGCCCCTTTTCCCACCTTCCAGCCCCTAATCCCTTGCCTTCTCTGTGGAAGCTCAGTCCCCCTTCACTCATTCATCGTGGTCAGTTTGCACCTAGCGGTGTTTACAATTTTATTAAATGTTTTTGCATATATACAAGTACAAAATCATGCCCTTGGCCTCTAACCCTTAGGCTCTCTGGCCTAACAATCACATAAGCCCACCGGATTATACAAAATTGGCTCACTATCCTATAACACATATTTACAATTCATTTCATACATCATATTTACAACTGGGCTCGGCCTTGGGGACATTACAATCCCCCTCCCTTATTTTTTCACTGTCCTCAGTGCAACTTACACTATCTGTGCAAGCCTTTCAAAATTTTCAAAAAGATGCGGGTACTCTGCCCGCATAACTTCTTCATGCTCCCATGTCGCATCCTTAGGACCGTACCAGGTCCACTGGACCTTTATAAGCTCTATGGCTCGATTCCAGAGTTGTTTGCTTTTCCTGTCCAATATGTGCACAGGATGCACTTGCAGGACACCTTCTGGTTCCACCTGAATCACATTCCAATCAATAACATGATTAGAATCAGGTACATATTTCTTAAGCAGTGAAACATGAAACACGTTATGTACAATCATAGATGCAGGTAGTGCAAGCATGTATGCAACTGGCCCAATCATTTCCAAGATCTCAAATGGCCCACAAAATCTTGCTGCCAATTTGGCACAACTTCCCAACTTTAGGGAACTCCTGTTAGTCTTCACTTTTAGGAAAACATGGTCACACACTTTGAATTCTCTATGGGTTCTGTTGTTGTCAATGTAACTTTTCTGCCTATCCTGGGCATCTTTTAGATTCTGTTTAATTTTTATCATTTGATCTTCCATCTCTTTGAGCAACTCAGGCCCAACTACTGCTCTGTCAGTTGGATTATCCCATCTCACCAGGGTGTTGCACTTTCTTTCATAAAGTGCTTCGAATGGGCTCATCTTCAATGATGCATGATACCCATTATTGTAGGCGAATTCTACCAAATATAGGTAGTCTTCCCACCTTGATGGTTTGTCCATCACATACATTCTCAGTATGTCTTCTATTACCCTATTCACCCTCTCTGTATGACCATCAGACTCAGGATGATACATTGTACTAAAGTTCAGATTCGTTCTGAATCCCTTGAACAGTCCTTTCCAGAAATTCGAGGTGAATTTCGGGTCCCTATCAAACACAATTGTCTTAGGAATTCCGTGCAAGCGTGCAACTTCTTTTAAAAATATATTAGCAACATCAGCTGCCCTGTGGGTGGTTTTCAGTGGAATAAAATGGGTGGCTTTAATAAGCTTGTCCACCACCACCATGATTGAATCATGTTGCTTGTTAGTTCTAGGTAGTCCGGTGATAAAATCCATTGTTACCACATTCCATTTCCACTCAGGAATGGGTAAAGGCTGCAACAACCCTGCTAGGTGTCTATGCTCAGCCTTAACTTTCTGTCACTCCATACATCTGGCGATATATTCAACAATTTCTTTCTTCATACCTGGCAAAAATAATGGCTTTTGATTGTTGCCACAGTCTTCTGATATCCAGGATGTCCAGCATAAGCCACGTTATGCATCTCCTTTAGAATTGCCAGCTTCAATTCTCAGACATTAGGTACATACACTCTGTTTTTATATAGAAGTAAACCATCAGTTCCCAAGGTGTAACTTTCCTTGGTCTGTGGTCTCTCATGCTATTGTAGCTTTGCTACAAGACTTCTGTACTGCAAATCAGTATTTGCAGCTTCCAAAATTCTGTCTTTCATCTCAGTTATGTACATGCGAATGGATGTAGCATGTAATTCGTGCACTTTTCTACTGAGTGCATCAACCACCTTATTTTCTTTCCCTTTGATATGCTTGATATCAAAGTCATATTCACACAGAAAATCCAACCATCTGGTTTGCCTCACATTTAAAGTCGGCTGATCAAATAAATACTTCAGACCGTTGTGGTATGTTCTTAATTCAAATCTCCTTCCCATGAGGTAATGTTTCCATTTCCTGAAGGCATGGATGATTGTTGCTAGCTCTAAATCGTGAGTGGCATAATTCCTTTCATGCTCTTTCATCTTTCGGGACTCATAACAAATTACAAATCCCTCTTGGCTGAGAAATCCTCCCAGCCCCTCCTTACACGCATCTGTGCACACTACGTAATCCTTATTTAAATCTGCAATCTTCAGAATTGGAGCACTGGTTAGTAGCTGCTTCAATCTCTAGAAGCTGCTCTCACATTCTTCAGTCCACTGGAACTTCTTCTCCTTCCTTTGCAAGGAAGTGATAGGGTGAGCTATCTTTGAGAATCTGGCTATAAAGCTTCTGTAGTAGCCTGCCAGACCCATAAAAGATCTAACTTTCACCACATTCCTTGGCGCTGACCATTCTTGAATGGCCTCAACCTTTTCAGGATCCACAACGATCCCTTCCTTTGATATAATGTGCCCCAAGTAATGAATCTGCCTTTGGTAAAATGAGCACTTGCCCAGTTTTGCGTACAGTTGGTGTTCTCTCAACACCTGCAGCACCATTCTCAGGTGTTGTTCATGTTCTTCCTTTGTCTTGGAATACACCAAGATATCCTCCAGGAAGACTATGACAAACTTGTCCAAATAATCTCTGAACACTCCATTCATTAAGCACATGAAAACAACAGGTGCATTTGTCAGTCCAAACAACACCACTGTGAATTCATAATGACCGTACCTTGTTCTAAAGGCAGTCTTGCTAATGTCCTCATCATTTATTCTCACTTGGTGATATCCAAATCTGAGATCTATTTTTGAAAATATTTTCGCATCCTTCAACTGATCAAAAAGATCATCAATCCTTGGCAGAGGATACTTGTTCTTGAAAGTGACCTTATTCAACTATCGGAAATCAATGCACAGTCTCAACATCCCATCTTTCTTCTTCACGAATAGGACTGAGGCTCCCCAAGGTAACACGTTGGGGCGAATGTATCCCTTCTTTAGTAGCTCTTCGAGCTACAATTGCAACTCTTTCAGCTCTAGCGTACTCATTCTATAAGGAGCCTTCAAAACTGGAGCTGCTCCAGGCATCAAATTTATAGAAAAAATCGATGTCCCTCTTCGGAGGTAGTCCAGGTACCTCTTGAAATACATCCTTGAACTCTTTGAGTACCTCGTGATCTTCCAGATTCGAGACTACATCTCGGGATGCTTCTTCCACCCAAGCTGCATATAATTGACATCCTTTCCGGTAACATTTCTTCAGCTGCATGACTGAGATTTCCCTAGCAGCCATGGCTCTGGGAATTCCTTGGACTATTACCGGATTTCCCTCCTTGTTTAGGCAGGTAAACCTCTTGTTACGACAATCCAGAAGGGCATGGTGCTGGTCCAACCAGTCCATCTCAATTAAGCAATCGTATGAGCCTAAAGGCAAAATGTTCAATTCTACCTTAGTGCTCATTCCTTTCATGTCCACTAAACAATACTTAACCAATTCAGTGACCTTCCTCTTGGTCCCTGTGGCCAACTTCACTAACCAAGACTTTTCATGTTTGCTTCTTGTTAAATGAAAACTGTCCACCACTCTAGGATCTATATAACTATGGCCAACCCCTGAATCAATTAAAATAACAAGTGGTTGGTTGTTGATCGTACCTTCCACTTCAATCATGTGCGATTGAAATTCTTCTTGTTTGTTGTCCAGGGCTGCATAGATCCTCAGCATTCTACTGCCCATATCCTCCACTGTTTCATCTTGCTGAACAGTATGGACAATTCTTGCTTTGTCTTTTCTGTGGGGGCAGTCTCTGTACCTATGATTCCCTTTACAGCCCCAACACTCCATAGGTGGAGACCTTGGCATCTGCTCACTCCCTTCAACTTTCCTAGGGTCTCTAAAAGATGACTGTCCCCAAGGGTTGTTCTTGAAAAAGGGAGGCTTGTTTCCCTTCTGCCTATGTTCTTTCTTAAACCTCTTCTGGTCATCCCAAGCCTTCTGAAAGGTAGGCTTTTCTCTTTACTGTTTGTATAAGCATTTCTCCCTTCTTATTGTTTCTTCCATAGTCTTAGGATCATCATATTGAATCATTTCACCAATGGAAGGTGGCAGTCCACTCAGATACCTCTGAATTTTAACAGCCTCATTTTTTATGAATGGAACATACTTCAGTAGTTCCAGAAAACTTTTTTCATACTCATCAATGGTCATACTGCCCAACTTGAGTTCGAAGAACTCCTTCATCTTTCTATCATAGTATATTTTGGTCAGGTATTTCTTCTCAAAATACCTCTTAAACTCCTTCCACGTGACCTCTTTCTCTCTGATGTGTTGCACCTGCACCAACTGATCCCACCACATGGATGCTTTTCCTTTCAGCTGGTACATTGCAATTCTTCCTTCTGCATGGGCAGAATAATTCTGCAGTTGGAAGTATTTCTTCATACCCATCAACCATATTTCAGCATCTTCTTCCTTCTTATGTTCACCATCGAACGTAGGCGGTTTAATCTTGTTGATTTCCCCTTTCAATTCATCCCTTCCAGATTTTCGGTGCTTTCTAGTAGGAGATGAGTTTGAACTACCGCATGTTCCCCTACTGGAATGTCTTTGGGAGAGACTAAGATGTCGTCTACCACTCATCGACCTCCTTTTCCTCTTAGGAGTCCTAACGCTTCTTGATCTCCTTCTTCTCCCAGGGGTTATGCAACTCTCCGTCTTACTTGAGTCTCTTCCCTTCTCGCGATTCCTCTCTATTCTTTCCAGGCTCTTCAAAAATTTTAAGTTTAATACACCCTGCCGATACCTGACTTTCATGAGCTTTCGGCTATCAACTCGGCGAGCCTGGGCCTCTCTTTGCAATCCTTCAATGATTTTCATTATGTGTCCTTCCTTATCCTTTTCTTTTCCGTGCCCATTAGAGTTCGATCCTTCCACTTCCACATTGACATCCTTTCCTTCTCGTTCGTCTCCTGTTTCGGAGGCAATCTACACCTTTTCCCATTCCATACTCGGCGTTTGTTAACTGGAGTCCTGAACCTCGTTGAACTCTGCACAAGAACTGTGCAATTCAATTCGAAGTTTGTCAGGCCATTAAAACTTCATGAACAATCCACAACATTATACGCCAATACGAACAAGCACAAAAGACATTTCGATTCAAATAAGTTTTCTGAGCTCTCATTCGGCTCTGCAATTTTCGGGTCTTCGAAACTTTTGTTTTCGGCATTTCGGAACTTTCGGGCCTTCGGGTTTACGGTACCCGGGACTTCAGGTTTTCGTTCCACGAGGCTTTCAGACTTTCTTTCCTTTCCAACCCCCGACTTCCAAAATTTTGATTTACTTTACCCTCTGGGCCCACATAGCACAGTGGTCACCCACAACCATGGTGGCACATGGCACATTCATGAGGGTCCACGTCACTTTTAACGACGTCATCGGGTCCCACCACTCTTTATTTTCTTCTCGACCCACTGGCACGTGTTACATCTCCATGTGTCCACGTCCATTCCTAGTAAAATCCAACGGTCAGATCTTTCTCAGATCTACAGTGCAAATCCTTTTGGCATTTCGGGGTTTCGGGCATCGGAAGTTCGTGCATCCACACATCTTGAACTTCCATTTGCCGAAATCCTGAAATCACTGTCTATTAAACTACTTGATCCAACGATCAATTTCTTCTCCCCATGATCTATGGTGTAGATTGTTTCGGGATTTCGGGGTTTTGGGTTTCGGAGTTGTTCACCTCTCCTCACTTCCCATCTCCCAAAACGTCGATTTCATGGTGGACAATTAACGGTCCAGATCTCTCTTAGATCGACGGTTATGATCCAATCATGAATTCGCATTTCGTGAATTCTCACGAACTCACCCTTTGACCATTTCAAGTTACGAGTCAGCGAAATGTTGATCGCTCCCCACGCGTTCTTTCTAATGGACGGTCCTGACTAATTCGGGATTTCGCGTATCGTGATTTCCACACTCTTGTGCAATTTCAAAAGGGCTTTAAACCCCGTGCACACTTTCCAGATCTGATGGTCACGAGGGTTCACCTTCCCTCCCGAACAAATCCTAAAGCTCCAGCACTTCTGGTGTGGAGTCCTCTTTCCCTGTGTACTTATACCACACTAGTTGCGGTTGTTGGGTATGTGTTATATTCTTTGCACAACATATTACCGGGATGACATATTACCGGGACGACATATTTCCGGGACAACATATTACTGGGACGACATATTTCTGGGATGACATATTTCTGGGACGACATATTTCTGGGACCACATAATATTTAGGTGGTTTTTCGGCACATGGTTTTTTGCCGATGGTTTTCTATTTTCGGTTAAGGAATTAGGGTTTTGGACTAATCCAAGTCATTGGGTTAGGGTTTTGGATGTCGTTGGCTCCTATATGTATATTGTATTGTAAACAATGTAACACAATGTATGAATATAATATATGCTGGTTTTCCCAGTTTGGGTTTCCAGGGGAAAAATCTCTGTGTAATGTTTTCATTTGCCATTGTATCTTTTCTATTCTTTTCTGAATATTTGTTTACAGTAGACATTGTACAAGGTTAGAATTTACAGTGGTCTCATAACGTCGCTATACCTCCTGAGCTTAAAAACTCGTCAAGTAACTCCTTGACACTTTGAAGCAAACCAGGGTCCAAAATTGGCCTTCCAGACCCAATTTCCCCTCGCATTCTCGGTCCAAAGACCGCTTCACTGGCCCATCTAGGCTTAGTGTCGAAACCTTGGCTCTGATACCAAACTGTAGCGCACCTTTTTAGCTACCATGTCTTAATCGCTCTTAAAAGGAAACTTTAACACCACTTGGTACATAACTCATACAGGAATTATAATCCACATGCATTTAAACAAATAAACACATTCTACACAGAGTATTCATATGAGTTACTTCCATAATTAACAATCACTAGTGTTTCATACTAATTCATATACACAGCGGAAATCATGATAACATAAACAGTAGAGTCATGCAAAACATGATTAAAACATAATCAGATACTTATCTTTTAATAGTGGTAGAATCCACCAACCAAGTGCAGGCCTTCCATGAACCTCCCAGCCTTAGACCACACTGCTCTTCAGCTCAGCAGTGGGTCACCCCCGAGATAGGACTAAGCTCCACCCCGAGACAAGGAATCCTAGGTTAGGCTGAGGTTACAGGGAAAACAACACACAACCACCGGAAGGGATTCTCTCCCAGGAACCACCCACACTCACTGCCCACAGTCCCTCATTCCCCACATGCCTGTTCCACCCCAGGAGGATACACCTTCTCTGTCACCTGGACAGTCCTTCGGCTGCTAACCTCCCTTGCCTTGGGTTACAGCAACAGACCGGACCGAAAGTCTCTGGGTTCTCTGGTAGCTACAAGGTTCCTTCCAGGAGTTCTCTCCTTCCTCTGTGCACTCTCTTGCCTAGAGAGAATCGCTCACAGGTCAACAAACCTCCCACACAGTCCAACACTGCATGGCCACACAACCAACAAAAAGAATAGACACGGCTTTTTCCACAGGCTCAGCAATGGAAAAATGGCTCAGGGTCACGGCTTCGGGACAAATATCTCACGTACAGGCTCAAACTCGGGTAGTGGATGCACACAGATTCTCCAGACACAGCATGTTATTTTTTCGATTCAAACAGAGGTGAAACCGACTCTTTCAGAATTGATAACATGTTTCTGGTTCAGTACAAAGGTATACTCGGTTTTTTCAGTTCAGAAGGTGTACGAGGTTTTTATGCAGAGCTCGCGTCAATCGTACTGCTCAGAGCCCATACATCCTCAGGAAGTCCGCTCCCATGAGAGAGTGTCCCCCCTTCACAATCCACCCAAACTGTTTTATTCGCATGCACCAAGGTCGACACTTGTCGCCCTAGAGACTGCATGCATTCTACCAACAGGCATCACCTTCCCTTGGTCAGGAACTTAGGATAAAAAATATAAATGGCACATGTTCTTTTGGAATAATAATAAAATATTATTCCTATGCTTAAGCCCATTTTCCCACCTTCCAGCCCCTAATCCCTTGCCTTCTCTGTGGAATCTCAGTCCCCCTTCACTCATTCATCGTGGTCAGTCTGCACCTGGCAGTGTTTACAATTTTATTAAATGTTTTTTGCATATGTACAAGTACAAAATCAGGCCCTTGGCCTCCAACCCTTAGGCTCTCCGGCCTAACAATCACATAAGCCCACCGTCTTATACAAACTTGGCTCACCAGCCTATAACACATATTTACAATTCATTTCATACATCAGATTTACAATTGGGCTCGGCCTTGGGGACATTACACATGTCGATGGAACACTTCTCCGAATTGGCATATAACTTGTAATGTTGAAGGGTGCCCAAGACTTGTTGAATATGATTCAAATGTTCCTCCCAGGTTTTTCAGAATATGAGGATGTCATCTAGATATATGACCACAAAGGAGTTTGTGAATTGCCACAATATATCATCCATCATCTGCATGAATGTGGTCGGGGCATTAATCAAGATGTAAGGCATGACCATCCACTCGAAGATACCTTCATTAGACTTGAAGGTTGTCTTCCATACATCGATTTTCTCAATCAACACCTGGTGGTAGTCTGAGTGCATATCCATCTTACAAAAAAACTTGGCTCCCTTGAGAGTATCGAGAAGATCATCAATCTGGGAGATTGGGTACTAATTCTTGACAATGATCTTTTTCATGGCTCTGTAATCAATACAAAGTTTCCATGTCCCATCCTTCTTATATACTAGAACGATTGGGCTCCCATAAGGTGAGGAGCTTGGTCTGATGTGGCCCTTTAGAATTATCTCTTGGATCTAGCATTTGATTTATTCATTCTCCATAACAAAACTCCTATACATAGGTTCATTAGGAAAAGGAGAATCATGTTTCAAATCAATTGAGTTCTTTACATGATAGTGCATAGGCACCCCAGTAGGTGAGGCAAATATGTATTTGTTCTCTTCTAATAACTTTTCCACTTACTATTGTTGTGTAGAAAGACCACGTGCATAGGTTTTGGTGGTTGTAGTGACCTTTAGTTCACCTTCCAACCAAACCATAAAGAGGATAAATCTCCAAGTCTAAGAGAACACCTTTTTGCACCACTTCATGGAGATCAAAGAGACTTTAGTAGTTGGGACTGCCTCTAGTACCCTATAGAGTTCATATCCCAAAGTAATAATGACATTATGGTGCCTAGATTCGTAAACATCATGATGCTTCCACATATATGTTTGTCCTAAAAAAACATCACAAACTTCAAGGGGGGAAACATCACATAATCCCTTGTCTTTGAAGGGTTTGATGTTGTAGTGAAGGTGACATTGTTGGTTGACGCGGATGTCTCGTCCTTGGCTGAGCCAATCGATGGTGTATGGCTAAGGATGCGGCGTCATTGTCAAGATCAATATCTTGATGACCTTTGTTGATATTAGGTTCTTATGGATACCGTTGTCAATAATGAAATGGAGTGGGGTCCCATTCAGCTACATCTATTAATGGAAGAGGCGCTCCTCTTCTTCAGGATCCTCTAGTTCCTCTGGCTGGAATTGTGTGGTAGTGATGGTGACACATGATTTTGTATCAATGATCTATTTTCCCTTTTTCTAGTTCTGAATAAGTGTCTGAGTCACCATCTGACCCTTAGGATTTTTTCTGAGCCAACAATGATTTTTTGGAGCAACATTCATTAGTATTGTGCCAATGGATTTTGTGGAACTTGCATTACTTTCCTGTATCCTTCCTCGAATTCCCATTACCCTTCTTTGTTGATGGCTTGGAATGGTTTTCTTGGAACTGGACATCATTGCTTTGTCCTTTCCTTGGGAGATAGGGACACCTTTACCGAGCTTCTACTATGATGGGTTTGCAAAACTGAAATCTCATTTATTCTGTTTCTTGAACTTCTGCTCAATCTTGACAACATATTGGTAAGTGGATCCTAGTGAGGAGATGTATAAGAACTCCATATCTATTTGGATGTACCTGTGTATGCCACTACGGTATTTCAAAACCAAGTGTCGCTCATATTATTTAATACCAATATTTTTTTGCAAGGTTTGGAAGATATCGGTGTACTCTGACACCATCTGCTCTCTCTCTTGATGTATAGTTGTCCATCTCGTGTGTTGTTCATCATAGTTTCCAACATAGTAGTATTGTTCCTTGAGGGAATCAACAAAAGTTTCCCAAGTGGGTCATGGCCCAAAAATTGCGAACATATCTTCAAAATGTTTCTCACAGTAAGTCTCCCACCAATCTATGATATGGGGAAGGGAATTAAGGAGTGTGAAGGTGATTTTCTCACTGTTGGAAAAATTTTGGATAGAGAAATAACCCTCTAGCATACTTAACCATTTTTCCATAGTGTCGGCGTCTATATGGCCTTCAAATAAAGGAATACCAAAGTTAACTTGTACCTTAAATGTTGTTTCACCTTCGAAGTGACCACCATCTCTTTCCTTTCTCGCGTGAGAGCTTTCTCAAGCAACAGTTTGATAGGATCTCTTGTTCCATCGTCCCTCTTTTCTTCCACCATGGGAGGTTTCTTGGGTGGGTGAGAGTGGTTTTCCTCAAGAGAAACAAGCTCGAGACCCAACTCTCTATACCTTGCCCTCGTTGGGGACATGGACTAAGAATGACAAGGGGGAGACTTATTTGATACCACTGATCCAAATTATTTTGAGAAAGACATGAAGGAAGAAATATAATAGATATATAACAATAAACACACAAAGATATTGTAAGGAATAGAGTAATACAGTAAAACTCATATTCTATTAATGACTGCCTGAAATACAGAAGATTGTAAAATGCAAACACGCAAGTTAGCTAGAATGGTGGTATCTTAACTATGAAGTTCATTACCATGAGGCTCCCAAGGGAGTTTTTTAACAGAAATCATAAATGATAAAACCCTAAACATCCAAAACCCTAACCCCAAAAGGTTTTTGGGCTCCAATGGGGGTAGTTGATACGTCAACTTCCATAGGGCGTAACTTTTGCAAATGATCTCCTTATGGGGCATTTGATACCTCGTTAGAAAGATCTAGCCGAGGAGTTCACATTCTAAATGACCCAATAATCCCAACATGGATATATTTGGTGCTTCCACATCAAAAAAATGACATTTAGAGCCTCAAAACAACCTCGAAAGTTTGGGACCCAAAAAACTGTAGAAAAATTGCCAAGATGGAAACTGTAATTTGAGCCAGTGGAATAGGTGGGTAGCCACCGATGTCCACCTAGATCATTTATCCATGGTTCTCTAGATATTTCACAACCCCAAAATTCATATCCATATAATATAACAAGAGTAACAAGAGTCTCAAAGAGGATTTTCTTCTTATCACATAACCAAAAGTATACTAATTTACAACTTTTTTCAAGTCCATAATAAGGTTTCCACCCTCCATTTATCTTTTTCTCAATGTTAAGGTTCCAGCTAAGCTTGTGGTGAAGATCAATTATGATATATTTGTATAAATTCACTTCCTCCAAGCTATTTTTTTCATACATGAAATTAGAGCAAGTGATATTTTTGAATTTAATTATCAAAATCGTTGTTTTGTTATTGTTAACAGTCATACCCATACTAGAAAAACAATAATTGAGGATTTTTGTTTTCTTGTTGAGATCATAAAAAATCATTTCCATAAGAATAATATCATTAGAATAAAGAATAAGGATGATGACTATACCATCTAGAGTCGAGCCAACACAACCTGCTTCATCCAAACAACCCTCTAACTTGTCGATGTATATGCCAAAAAGGGTAGGGTACAAGGGACAACCTTGCTTAACTCCTATATTACAATCAATTTCTTCCAACCAACCCTTAGTGTTCCTAACCTTGCAAATAACATTCTTGTATGTAACCTAATCATAGTGTCTCTCAACTTGAAGGATATTTTAGCTCTTCTAATCTATTCCAAAGTTTAGTTCTAGGCATTGTGTCAAAAGATTTTCAACATTCAAAGAAACAACACTGGAGATTGGTTTTATTATTGTGACACTCCTCTGCAATGATCCTAAGTCTAACAAGGTGGTCCACAGTTGAATTGATATATATTGTATCATTATATAATTTTGTATCTATCTCGGTAATTTGTAGGTTGAAAAAATTGGAGGAATCAACTAGAAGAGCCATTTTAGCAGCAGGTCCCAATTTGGAAATTGGGTCTAAAAAATTGCAAGAAATATTCTAGAGACATTTGAGGAATAAAATGACATTTTTTTTGGTCCAGATATATCCTAGAGTAATATTCCATATTATACACACTAAGACCTTTCCAACGGTGCAAGAATCGCCTCAATTGTAGTTTGTATGAAAAATGTATGTCTCTCACAAGTTGACCTACCGTGTTTACCACCATGGTTTGAGTGGATGCCACATCAAACCTCACTACTCAAAAAATGTGGGGCTAGCCATGCAATGTATTTTCAAGAAAATTCTATAAGGTACAAGCCTTATCACTAATTGAGGTTTGAGGAAGTCAAAACCCTAACACTAGACGACTATCAGGCTATGTTAAATAACGAGTTGCTAGGAGGAGAAGGGGTTCCATTCTTTTGCATTGCATCTTATTCCATATCTAACAAAAACATCCGAGAGTGGTATTTTTTGGACATAATATAGGAGGAGGAGGATTCTCTAGCAGGTGTTCAATCCATAGTATCAAAAGGTAACTTCATAGTGAGTTCCCATTCCTTTGTATGTGCATTTTATAACTAAAGCAAAGAGAGCAGAGCATAGGCCTCACCTTCTAGTTGGGTTTTTCTCATGTATTGGGTTTCCTCGGTCAAACCTTGTGTTCATTTGTGTGGATGGTGTGTATTTTGTGTCTATTCTTTCATTTTTATATTTCAGTTATTTCTTAAATTCAAGCCATAAGCTAGAGATAATAAATTTGGGATCTAAGGAAATAAACCGCAAAAATCTAAGATTTCAGAATATTATAAGATCTGTTGTGACGAACTATTCCAGTGGAATATCCACGATAGTTTACAGATCATGAATGGTAGATCCTAAATCTAGCCTAGCCTTTATCTCTTTTTCTGTGGCTTTCTAGCCATAAGTTGGTCTTCTTTTCCCAAATAAATAACATAACTTGAATAAAATAGGGTTGATCATAATGGTCTATAATTAGAGGGACTGTTTTAATCCCATCTCTTAAAAATAGGTATAATGAGTGTTTGAGTCCAAGTTTTAGGGAAGCACTTCTTGACTGCTACATTGAAGAGCTTGTGGACGTGAGGGATGAGGATAGGCCCTCTGTTTTTTAATATTTCTACTCAGTAGCCTTCGATGTCCTCAATTTTCCGTTTTCTGTGCTTCTTAACCCCAAACTCTATGCCTTCTATAGAAAAAACTTCTTCCTCTATAGAAATGGTTTGAATGTTTTCCAAGATTTGTGAATCTTTTTAAGGTAGGCATTTTAGCCCCTCAAAGGAATTATATTGTTTTATTTATTTTTACAAGTCAAAATTTACCTCTAGAATTTCTTAATATCTATCTTAGAAATGTGCAAAAGCTTCTCTTGCTTTCTATTTATATAGTACATTTTTTCCTTTTAATTAGGGCTTTGTACTTATTTATCTTGTCATATTTTAAGGACTCATTAGAAGCATCCTTGATGGATTTTTTAACAATATTACACTCTTTATTATACTAAGGGTTGGCCATTCGATTTTCCATTTTACACGACACCTTGATGGAGAACTTGTTAATGGAAGTAGAGAGAGTTGTCATTATTTGATAGGAGATTTAATTCATTATTTAAATCATTTATAAAAAAGATTAGCTTTATTTTTTTTTGAAGATCAAGTGCTTTTGGTTATTAGAATTATCTTTTATGGGGATTTTGTGCATGGAAAAGTTTAAAGTTCTAAGGGTTAAAGGTCTATGATTAGAGTCAAGCTCATGGTTTTTTAATATGTCGGAGTTTTATATTTGGTTGTAAGCGAGGATATCAAATATCACATAATCTACGACATTGTTTCCACTCCCATGAATACAAGTTATTTGGTTGGATTTCAGCCACTTCATTAGACCATTATAAATTGTTAGATCTTGAGAACTGTTGAGCTTGACCATCTCGGTCCTAAACAAATTCTCAACCAAGACTTCAGAGTTTCTTTTGTATCTACTATATAAAACAAGGTCATCATCTAGTAATAGAGGATTAGGGTTGTAATCATTACGTAAAATAATAGCTTGATTAGTTGGTGTTGTAGCATTAAAGTATCCCAAGAAGAGGATATTGCCTTCATTTTTCAGGCTATAAATATCGTGTTGTAAGCCATTGTAAGGACAATTTTTATCTAGATTTTTTTTCTTATAAAAGGTAGAATTAATAGGTGCAAAATA
>CBVK0103148351.1:0-12466 GCA_900067695.1 Picea abies
GTGGAAGACCAAATCCACCGTGGCCTCCAAATCAACCAATGCCTAGACATGTTGTATGATGCGTACTCCAACACGTCACCAGGACGACGGTGCCCAACATGTGCACAACCCTTCACGCTGCCAACCAGAGTAGGAATGAATGATGGAGAGGCTGAACCCACTGGGTAATTTCTATGGTTAATGATTATGGTTAGAGGAACTGTTTTGTTTAGAACTAGGGCTCTTGCTCTATCAAACTTTCAATATGTTGTTAGAAGTAATATAAAAGAACATGTTTAGACTAATGGCTACCATATCTCCTGGTTTCCTTTGGGCAGGACAGATGGCAAGCAGTTTTTTGAAACAAGTTGCATAGGAAGCCAGCTGTCCCGGTTTCCAGTTTTCGGCAGGACAGTTGGCATTCCAAAGGTTTTTGTAGAATTGATCAGTTAATTTAATAAGATCCTCCTTTTTTACTTAAAAAAATTATCCTTTTATTGTATAACTAAGATGAATTTATAAATAAAAATCTTAAAAGTATATTATACCAAAACAAATTTGTATATATAATTTTAAAAGATTATATTGTTTAAATTTTTTATATAATTTTAAAATTATTGAGTTGAAAGAGACTTTTTATTGTTTATTATGAGAAAGAACTGTAACTTCTTCAATGTTAAATATGGAGTTGATACATGGTGCTTAAAAAATATTAATAAAAAAAAATATTTACTTTACAAATAAAAACACATTCTTATATGTATAGTTATAATTAGAACATTTTAATAATATACTAAATATGAAGGAAATGTGTAATTCATTATACACTCATTATAAAAAATTTGATGAAGACAAAATAAATTTAATTTAATTGTATTTAAAAATACACTTATTAAATAACACATATTTATTTAAATTAATTAATTAACATAAAAAAATTATGATATTACCTTATATATTAAATTTGTCAAACATAAAAATAATTAGGAATAGATTTATATGAATACTTTTCTTGGATACTTAATAAAAAGCATTCAACTATATATAAAAACACACCAAAGTAGATTATCTTTTCTCATGATTTCAATTTTTTTAATGATCACTTTTTTGTGCTTAATAAATATGAAACTAATTAAAATGAATCTACTTTGATAATAAATAAGGGAATGTGTGTTATGAGGTACTTTTTAGGGGTGAATTTTGGTTAAATTTTTTTTTTTTCAAAAAATAAAAATATATATTTGTTAATTTTAATTTTTTTCTTATTTTTAAGATAAAATATACTTATAATAATAATATTGATTAAAAACTTATATATTTTAATAATAAATTCTATATTTTTTATTAAATATTAAACTATATATTTTTGTGTTTTTTTAATTTAAATTGGACCCAAATACTATTTGTAAAGATAATATTTAAATCATTAAAATTTAATAAAAAAATTAAAATATAATTTCTTTTGTATTAGACATGTAAATTATTTTTTTAAGTATTGGTTAATGTCATTCAATTTATTTTGTTTTAACAAAATGTTTGCAAATTAAAAAATAAAGGTATATATGTTTTTCTTCTTTGTTTGGTTTTATGAATTTTATTTGATAAATTTAGAAAAATAAATAAATAAATAAAGTAACGTCCATAAAAATGAAAAAGTTTAAAAACAATTATCATAATAATAAAAATATGAAATAAGAAGATCATTATAAAATCATTTTTTTTAATGTAAAATTTAAAGGATTTCATCTTTCAACTCTTAATAAATTTGGATTTAACTTGAATCTATGTGAATATAATTTCAAGATTGATTTAACTTGAATCAATGTGAATATAATTTCAAAAATTAAATGTGACGATTAATTTTAATGTTAAATAATTTTAAAATTAATAAATTTAATTTGATTATTGAATAACAATATTAACCATAAATGATATATTAATTATAAAATATTAATATAAATATGTAAAAATTATTAATGACAAAATAATTTTGAATTTTAATTAAATTTTTTTTTTAAGTATTTTTTTTTTAAATTTTTTTTATAAAAAAATAGTTAAATTATAAATTTATTTTCCATGAGTTATATGGGCACAAGGTTTAGGAATGAACCTCATTGGGAAGGATAGCAATCATTCCTCTCAAGCTAAACCCAATTGAGAAAAAATAATTTACTTTGTTTATGATCAATAACTTTTATTTTTCAAAATGTCTTTTTTTTCCACTGAAAATTTCACATTATATTCATAATAATATAATATGTTTACAAAATCAGTGCATCAAGAGAAAAGACAACCCTTTTATGGGAAGACCCATATATAGGAAACACTCATACAATCAAAGCAAAATCCAAAACCTGTCAAAGATGTCCTCTTCGGCATAGTTACCAATAGACTAATATCAAGGCAAAAAAATTCCCTATCAAAGAGGGAAAAGAAAACAACTATAGGCCCAAAATATCTATGACATCTAAAGAGGACTCATTGATGATCAATACATATTTAAAAAGAGTGTAGGGCCCTCATGGTCTCCTTCCCATTGACTGTAGACAATTCTCCCTCGGCATATATAAATAGCCTCTTTGGATAGGCAATCGGCTTCTTTGTTTTCTTCCCTATATATGTGCACAAAGGAGATAGATCTGAATAGAGGGAGGAGGTCATAAATTATATCCTTCCAACCATCTAATGTTTCCACCTTTAGCGAGCCTTTTTGATTGAGCCAGTCAATGACTATCTTTGAATCCCCCAAAACATTTAAGTCATAAACTGTAAGCCTTGAAGCAAGTGTCAATGTAGCCCAAGCTCCCATGAGCTCTGCCCTAGAATTTGTACCACTTCCACAGCTTAATGTCCATCTATACTCCTTATGTTCATCTATATTTATGACTCCGCACGCACCACTAAGTTTTCCATTCTATTGAGAAGCCCCATCAAACCAAGCTATAACTTTATCTGTAGGAAGGATTATAGTTGTAAGCCTAAGGACAGAAAATTTATGATTTTTCGCCAGATTTCCCAATGCTCCTAGAGAAAGATATACAATTGTCAGAGTGGAGGGGGTCCTTGCCCCAAAGATAGAACTATTTCTATCCAATCAAATGTACCAACATATATAAGAAGGGAGAGCTTGTAAATTAAAATTTTGAGTTGCCCAGTTTTGGAAACATTCATTCACCGATATTTCATTCCAACCATAAGTGAGATTTAGAGCATTTTTCACTTTCTCCCAAACCGATATAGTAAAATAACAATTAACAAAAATGTGTTTACCTGATTCCCTCTTATTTTTGCACAGATAGCATAATCTTGGCCCCTTCCAGCCTCTTTTTTGCAAATTTTTCCAAGTTAATATTTTTTTTCATCTAAGAGCCAAACAAAAATCTTTATCTTCAATGAACAATCCCATTTCCAGTGTTTCCTCCTCCAGCCCCCTGTTTTGAATCTCCATAATTTTTTTGATAAGGCTTTGTAAACATTCTTGACAGATATTTGTCCCGACATATCACCACCTGTCCAAATTAATTCATCCGACCTATCCACTAAAATGATGCCCGAATTAATCAAATTTTGCCTGTATCTATCCCATTCTGTTGTAAGTTCCTCAACCAAACCCAACTCATCACTACCAATCTAGATTGAGCCTATCGATCCCCTCGGCAAAACCCGACTCGCTTGATACAAGAGATGAATGTTTTTTTGGTTAAGACTGTTCACCATCTCCCGTGATAAAAAAGAGTCATGTCTCAATCCTAAGATTGCATCTTTCCCTACTAAAATAGAGTGTCCCATGTCCAACTTCCAAGCGAACCATTAAAGTATAACTGGTAACGCATTCATTAGATTATTCTGAGACTGGAGCCCATAGGATGTAACTGAATCCGTCGATCTCAACCATGTCATCACCGATCCATGAGGAATGTATTTGTCCTTGATCACCCTTAGCCAGATACTCGACTTCATCAAATCTCCCCACAAGGTGTTTGTGGCCAAAGCTCCGTAGAAAACAAATATGTTATGTAGACCCCAACCTCCATAGTGTTTTGGTTTTGTAATTGCTTGCCAATTGCTTAAATGATAACTCCGTTTATTTTTATTTCTTGACCAAAGGAAAGAAATACTCAACCTGCAAATCCCGTGGAGAACCGAAATCAATAAATGAGCAAGAGCCATCCAATAGACTGGTTGGATCTCTAAAACCGTTTTTATTAACACAAAGCGTCCACCTAGGGAGAGCCATCTATTACACCAGTGATTAATCCTGGTCTCGAACTTATCAAAAAGCCATTGCCAATCCTCCACTTTATAACTATCTGGCTTCAACAAGTACCCCAGATATTTAAATCCTACAGTAAGCTCTTTGCAGGAGTAAAGGAATAAGTCTTTTAAAGATGGGAGAGTTTCCGAAGAGACTCCAGAGTGCAGGAAAACATACTTATGTACATTTATCACCGGTCCCGAAGCACGACAAAAAACAAGAATATTACGTATTTTCTCCCATTATGCAAGAGAAGCTCTCGACATTATAAGAATGTCATCGACAAACAGTAGATGAAGAACCTTTATCAATCTAGAAACATGTATCCCCGATAGAGCACCATCAGCTTGAGCTTTCTTTAAAGAAAGGCTAAGACCTTCCATAACCAGAATGAAAAGTAGGGGCAACATCGGACATCTTTGTCTAAGTCCTCTGCCGCTCTGGAAAAAGTTGGTTGCCTCTCCATTTATCAAGATGACATAAGTTGTAGAGGTTACGCAGGCCATGATCCAATTGGTTGTTGGTAGCCCGAAGCCACATTGTAGAAGAATTAACCTTAGGATATCCCAATTTGTAACACACCCACGATGGGGCATAAAAATTTTCGCCTTTCTTAAAGGACAGATTCTCCATTCATGGTTTCTAATTTGGAAAGTCGGGAAACAGTCCGACCTCCTGGTCAAGGATCTCTGATTCTGAAGCCAAACTACTCTCTAAGACCCTAATGGTCTCACTCTGTAATTAAACGCAGACCCCTTCGACTTCCGGGTGCAAGTCTAATGGTACCCGCGACCTTCCCCTTCGTGCCTACGAAATCTCAGAGTCTGCGTGCTAGTTCCTTTTCTGGATAAGCCCCCTCTTGATGTGACCTTGGGCGATGGCCTTATGAGAAGTGGAACAAACTCCAGGGCAAAGCTCATGGGAGCTTGGGCTACTTTGACACTTGCTTCAAGGCTTACAGTTTATGACTTACATGTTATGGGGGATTCAAAGATAGTCATTCACTGGCTCAATCGTAAAGGATTGCTAAAGGTGACAACATTAGATGGCTGGAAGGATAGAATTACTAAACTCCTCCCTCTATTCAGATCTATCTCCTTTGCACATATATATAGGTAAGAGAACAAAGAAGTTGATTATCTATAAAAAAAAGGCTCTTTATATCTACCGAGAGAGAATTGTCTACAGTTAATGGGAAGGAGGCCATGAGGGCCCCACACTTTTCTTAAATATGTATTGATCATGAGTGAGTCTTCTTCGAATCTCTTAGATTTTTTGGGCTTGTAGTTGCTTCTTTTCCCTCTTTGTTAGGGAGTTTTTTGTCTTGATATTAGTCTCTCGGTAGCTATGTCGAAGAGGACATCTTTAAAAGGTTTTGGATTTTGCTTTGATTGTACGAGCGTCTCCTTTATATGGGTCTACCTATAAAAGGGTCGTCTTTGCTCTTGATGTACATATTTTGTAAACAAATTATATTATTATGAATATAATGTAAATTTTTCAGTGGAAAAAAAAAAGTTCAAATCTAAAGAAAGTAGGATATGTATACTTTAGTAGTAGGCTTAGCAGTCAAATCCATGAAATACTATAACCTTATAACCTTAAAATTATATTAGGATTATTATTAAAAAAGTTTACATTATTTCACTATCATTGATATGCAAATTGAAACTGGCCCTAAGTTTGACATTAAAAAGGCCATAAAATCAAGTATCGGGGATTGCAGAGATTGGGGTACAAGTTCCCTCCGCTTCCTCTGCTCTCCTCCTTTTGGCGCCAAATGGAAAACTCGGCAAAATTCCCGCCAAATCCACACCGCACAAGATAAAATGCCCAAGATCCGACCATGATAAGGCAAGAGTGCTCCCAATATCTCAAGAATCCATTGGCTAAGATAATATTATTCCGGTGCATTGCTCTCCGGTTGTTTTCTTTTATAGCGGGGGAACGGCTTTTTGCAGCAGCAGATCAATGGAGCACAAAACAGTCCTAGAGCCAGAAGAGCCTGTCTCAAAGATGCAGAAGGTCGATACAGGCTACCAAGGAGGCATAGAGTTGAATGGAAACGCTGCGTGTTTGAAGAATAATGGTGTACAAGTTGCCTCCGAGCCAATGTTGCGTGTAAAGAAGCTTTCGCTCAATGCTATTCTGCCTTCTAGAGGCTCGGCTTTGGCAGCCGGATATGATCTCTCTAGGTGCGTTTTCAATGCCATCTTATTCTCACATAGCCTTTGGCTTTTGTTTGTTTTTACCCTCTCAACTTGCTGGTCGCTTCTCTCTTGTTCTTGCAGTGCGTCTTCTTGTGTGGTGCCCGCGCGAGGGAAGGCCCTGGTGCCCACAGATTTGTCCATTGCCATACCCGAAGGCACATATGCTCGTATAGGTAATATTTTGCCCTAAAACGGGCTTTGTATTTTTTTAATTTTTTGTGAAGTTAAGTGTTTGGCTTTGGATTTGAACGTAAGTCTCCTTTGGTTTTTGAATATCGAAATGGGGTTCGAAGCTTAGTGTTTTCTGTTTTGATGAACCAATATGGGTTTGTTTTATGCAGCTCCTAGGTCTGGGCTTGCTTGGAAGCACTCGATAGATGTGGGTGCTGGTGTCATAGATGCGGATTACCGTGGTCCAGTAGGCGTGATTCTCTTCAATCACTCTGATCAGGATTTTGAGGTTAAGGTTGGAGATCGTATTGCCCAGTTGATTATTGAGAAAATTCTCACCCCGAAGGCTCTGGAGGTGGAGGATTTGGATTCCACCTTTAGAGGAGTTGGTGGGTTTGGTTCTACAGGGGTTTAGATGTAACTTTCTAGTTATGGTCTTAAAATTTTCACATCTGTTTTGAAGGCCATGTAAAGGTGGAATGTGCAGCGACATTTTCACTTTTTTTGTAAAATGGATGGCCATTTTAATACCTATGAGGAAATGCCTGTTCTTTCTTTCCTTCAACTAAATCAGGAACTTTTCCAAATGTCATGTGCAGTCCAAAGATATATGGAATATGAAAGGCTAAAAGGTCACTTCTTTCTTTCTTTAGCATTATGGAATATTTAAAGCTATCAGATCACTGCTTTCTTTTCTTTATGATTATGGAATATTTAAAGCTATCAAAATACTGTTTTTTTATCTACACTACTGAGTTGGGTTTCAAACATGTGCAATTAGTAACATAAATTGTGGGCTTGATATATGGGCAATGCATATACAACGTATGAGCTTATCAAGGCAGTACTAATGCCGGTATTTTGTGCTCATGAGTCATTGTGTGTTCGTCGGGTTAGGTTGGGGTTGCATCGTTAGCTGGGTTAATAATTTATCTTGGCCATTTTTTGGTTCTATATCAGAGTTAGTAGATAATTGTTGCAATTTGCTTGAAATCAAGTGAACCGTCTCTTACTACCAAGGATCAGTCTCCCCAAATTTATGTTGTATGAGGTATCCTTTAATGGGTTAAAGGTTTCTCATTGTCTGACCCCTGTGATGTGCATTCTAGAACAAGATCATTTTGCTTAATGATTTGAATCAGTGGTAGATAATCCCCATAGCAAATTGACATGCATTAAGTTTACATCCTTGGGACAGTTTTTTTCTACATGTTTCCAATACTCCAAATGACCATTTATATAGCATGAACCAATATAGGTCATGCCTAGTAAGTGTGATGTTGAATTTCTCGTTGTTGGCATTTTGGTTGTGTAGCATTTTTATAAAATAAATCTATATTAGGCAAATAAGTTTTGTCCTTTAAAGCTAGGCAACTTCCTTTTTTTCTCTCGAATAACTTAATTTCAAATACGTGCATCTATTTAGTGTTTCAGCTTATTGATCGATTATATGATATAGGCATATGAGTATTGTATGGAGAATCATCATATCATCTAAGTGGCATTTTGCAAGCATCTGCCAGTCTCTGACTTCTACCTTCTAAAATGAAAACCTGGAAACATGAAAAATAGCATAAGTGAGCAAGTGTACCACATTGCGGAAAAATATGTCAGCGCGATTACTGAGCTTGTGAATGAGACTTTGCTTTCAATATAATGTGGTGCAACAGGTGTAGTGTGTGTGTAGAAGCATCTTCCATCGGTTGCTTTTTAGTGGCTACCTTTCATCTATCGTGATGGCCTCTTTAATTGTTTTGAATGCAGCTAATCTTCCCATGCACTGCATTCAGCTATTAAATTTGCCCAAGTTGTAAGAGTAATGCAATATTGTGTTTTATAAATGACCTCGGTTCATTTGCATGCTTAAAATTGAAAATACTACTATAGATGCTCCCTCTAAACCAGGGAGTAGGTAGCATTTCACAAACTTTTATTTTCTGTACGTAAGAAAGCCACATCTGTTACAATATTAGAAAATGTCTATTTCAATTTTCCAGAGATGCTACCGTTGTCTTTTTTAGAATGGTTCTGCACTGCCCCAACAGCAAGCCATACCAGCCACAGTATTCTCCAGTTCCATTGTTGGACCTTGCTCTTAATAGTTGTTTCTTGAGGAATTCAAACTGATGACCTAAAATGAGAACCGAGCTATTAACATGAGTTCTGAAGTGCTCCTATAGCTGCTGACCAAGGAAACTATTGTAGTTAGGATTTGAGAGTAGAGAAGGTCAAGTAATGACTGCTGGCGATATGAGTGGAGAGCTGAGAAGAAAATGAGGTGCCAACTTAGGCTAATGTATTGGTGGAGGTAATGAAGATGGATCTTTTTCCTTGGTCTCTGTCACTTTAACCTGCCACATAGCTTCATGGAAAATTTTTAACCGTCTTTGACTTGTCAAGTGTCAATGCTATAAGTGATGGTATACTATAAAATATACACTCCCCTTGACCTCTCAATCTTTCAGGCTGGTTCTGTGTAATGATCAGGGGAAAATTAATCAGTTATATCTCCATTTCCTCTGCTTACTGTTGTGAAATCTTTTCAATGATTTTGACTTGATTCGAAAGATATTTGAAGGAAGTTTATGGCTTAAGATGAAATTACTAGGTGAATATTTTATTGGATTTGTATGTGCAGTGAATTTTTGTCAGTCATTAAAACATTTGACAAAATTTGCACTAAAAGTGATTTACCATGGGAGCGCAATGAAATATTGTTAAGTGAAATCCAAATCATGTGACTACTGGGAATTGGGCCTTTGGGCAAGAATGTTGGAATTAAGATTTTCTCTGGTGTAATACTGAGTCAACTAGTTACACGTTTGCAAATTTACTCGATTCTATCTGTCAACTGTTAGCTACAAAGTAGAGCTTAACAGTGTGCAAAAATATTTAACAGCATAGATTGTTAACCCGCAAAGAGATCTCTGCGATGCAATGCTCTCTTGAAAGGATTGGAGAGGAATAAAACAGAACACAGAAATTTAATTGCGGGTCATGGTCATGGGTCATCAAGATGACTGCCAAATTATTCATCAAGCCTAAAGAATCCCATTGCAAACAAGATGCTGGTGAGACTGCTAATTGATATCTTGGTCTTGTTGCATATAATATACATGAAATCTTTAATGGCATGGTTAACATAACAATATACTATAATAGTTAACATCCATGCTCAAAAGTATGGGTAGTTGCAACATTAATAAGCATGTCAACCAAGCAGGCTTTTCATGATTGTCAAGTGTTGTTGAGGAGTAATAGCCAAATCCCAATAATCTCATACTTGCTAATTATTCTTAATAAGATAGTGACCACCTTGTCTTTACACCAAATAAATTTACTTTCATTCAAAGCCTTCACCAAAGCATTAGTTACATTGTCTTGATTATTCGCCTTAGTATCATCGCACCTGTCTTCACCAAGGTTGAATTTTGTTTTTGATATACTTTATTCTTGAATGAAACTTGGTTTTCTTTGTTAAATCAATATTGTTAACATTACGAGCGTGACAAGGGTATGGATCTTTATTGAAAACTTGTATCTACACAAACATTCTAGTCAAACTGTTTCTTTGGAAGTCTTGTTGCAACAATGTATTCTAGTCTACTAGATTGGGCAGCCACTTGTTGCTTCTTGCTTTTCTAACTTACAGCTCCTTCAAACAAGGTACAAATACACAGGCATTTGTGGACTTTACTTGTCCACATCACCTACAAGGTCAGAGTTAACTAGTTCATGCACTTGAAACTCATTTCTTCCATCCCCATAATAGCAAATATCAGTCCTAGGATTCAGCACAATTGGTTGAACCATTTACCAAAGACATGTTGTAGACAAAGAGGCCATAGGTCACAAGTTCAAATCTGGTTAAGTCCGTTAGGGTAACTTGCCACTATTGTGGTTTGGGATTTAGCTGCCCTTCATCCACAAATTTGGAGGGGAGATCTTGTACACCATTGCATACATGAGTTTTCCAACTATACTGGAAGTTGATGGATAATAGGTTTTCCAGGAATGGCCAAGTTAGTAGCCATCTTTACAATTAAAATCGTTTAGATGTTTATCAATTTTTAGAGCTTCTTTGATGATGCAACACCAGTGATGTGTGGATATTACGAATTTGGTTTGGTCAAAGCAAATTAAATGCTTATTGTTATGAGAGTGCTTGATTATGGCGAATTTAGATAGGCAATTATGAAAGGGAGTGATATGTTCCTTGAGATGAATTTGGATAGATTGATCAATTTGTCCAATGTAAGATTACAATAACAGTTTTGATTGATGCCTTAAGAGAGCAATGGGTCAGATTTATTTTTAATGTTTTTGAATAATTGTTTGAGGGTTTTGTGAGGCTTGAAGAGAGTTCTAATGTTATATTTGGCTAGGATTTTTGATAGTGAGTGATGCCATGAATGTAAAGGAGAGAAACCTGGCCTAGGGAAGGAGAACTATAATGGATATTATTGGTTTTAGGTTGGTGGATAGCCCAAAAAGCTTTGTTGAACTCGGAAAGAGAGTAGCCATTTGTTTGTGTTGATTTTCATCTTAAGCAGTTAATTAGATTAATGTTCTTTTATGTTTAAACCATTAGCACAATAATTGCATATAAAGAATCACTGGAAGAATAACATTCACAACATACACAAGATTTACCCTGGGAAAACCCTATGGGGGGGAAAACCTAGCAAACTTCCTCAATATAGATTCACCAACCAAGAACAATGTCTCTCTCCAAGAGAGAACTAACAAAGCTGAAAGAATAACATTCACAACATACACAAGATTTACCCTTGGAAAACCCTCTAGGGGAAAAACCCAATAAACTTTCTCAATATAGATTCAACAACCAAGAACAATGCCTTTCTCCAAGAGAGAACTAACAAAGCAGAAAATCCTCTTCAAACCCTTGACTAAGGAAGAGTAGTGCACCACTTTACCAAGATATATCCAAGAGAGGCCAAAAACTTTCACAATGTCACATCCTAGCTGCAGTAACTTCTCCCTTCAAGACTTACGCACTTCTTCTTTAGCCACATAACTTGTGTTGTGAGTGTGTTCAAATGAGGTGTCAGCCTCCCTTATAGATATTAGTTTGGCCTGCCTAAATTAAGTCTGGGCCGACTTGTCACCTTATCTTTTTAATTTACGTTTTACTTGTCAAGGCACAATAGAGTTGACTTATACAAAGGTGCAATAGGGTAGTCTTAACAAATATAATATAATAATATTCTTTAGGGTTTGTCTTGATCAAATACAATAAGGATATCTTTTGAAGCTACTCAAACTTCAACACTTCCTCTTAGCAAGGAAGGTAATCTTTTTGTCACGGTCATCATCACTGCTTCTGTGCTTCTGCATACTTGGTCATTGTCTTGTTGTCAATTGATCTAGATGGATCTCAGTGACCATCAACCTCTTCAATTGAATCACCATTTTGAACCTGTGGTTTTGATAAGCCATGATATTCACCCTTTTGATGGAGAATGGAATGTAATGCCATCTTCATTTGTTAATGACATACATCATTTAATGATTTCCTAGTGGTCTTATGTATATACCTACAACATAGCGTTAATGCACCGGATCCCATTAGAACTCCGCAATTTAGCGCGTTCAGGCTATAGTATTGAGATGGGTGACCGCCCGGGAAGTTCTAGTGTTTTACATGCCTATGAGATTTTATAAACTTAGTCCAATTTATCCCACATGCATCATGGGAATTATTCTCCTCTCACTCTCTCATATATAATTGAGGTGAAGGAAGCTTTTTAAGCATGCAATGGAGTGTGATGTAAAACTTTTTGTGAATGAAGCGTAGCCAACATCTCTTTCTTTTTAGAGATAAGCTACC
>CBVK0103148362.1:0-14526 GCA_900067695.1 Picea abies
TACAAATTGATAAAAACCTCCATTTTTGTGAATACCTCTCTATATCTCTATTTTTAACGTTGTTTTTCTATAGGCTACATAATTCAGTTGTTGACGAAACTACAGACATAAATAGAGTCGACTATGCATACTCCAAATACATAGTTTTTTTTTTTTAAATAATATTGTTTATTGTTTTTAATCTATTTTTGTCTTTACATATATCAAAATCCTAGAATACATACTTCTCTTCTTTCTGCTATAACTTTTTGTTGGCTTAACCATTTCTAAAATGAGTTATATGCCGCACTAAAGGAAACCTGTATCTATGTTCTAAAAAAAAGATTTTTTTTTTATCATGTTAAAACCCTTTTAGCCTACACAAACAAAAGGCCTTGTAATTTCAATGATATATTGACTTACATAATTTAAAAAAGATATAAAATTAATATTATAAATTTCCAAAAAATACACCACACTAAAAAAACAAGCTCTCTACAATTATACAAGATTTTGGAATGAAATTTCATCATGAAGGTACTCAGCAATATATATATATATACACCTTATATTTTGCTGGAAAAATAACATACCACTTCTAGAAAAATTCAAATTTCATATAGTTATTCACAATTTCTATGAATAAAAGTTGTATATTTGAAAATCTAATTCAATTTCCTACGTTTCATTTTCTTACACCATATTCAAATTCATTGTAACATATTATTGTTTTTCCATGTTTGCATTGCCACTAATGCATCATAAAAGACCATCATTAGCTTGCACATACCTATAACCCTTCCAAACCCAATCTCAATCTCACCTTAATGACCACATCTTCAACACCTGCTACTTCCTCTAGCTTTTGTCATAACTACCAAAGTTAACAATGTCTTGCCCAATTGATGGTTAATGATGGATGCAAACACACCCTTGTATCCCAAGCCCTAGTTTATGAACTTAATCTTCCTATGGGCTAGGTAACTAATGAGGGAACCCCTCTCTTCATCCAATAAAGCTAACAAATTACCTCTTCCATTAAACCCTACATTAACACAATTGATTGTAACACGCCTATGCATCAATTTGATCTTAAGCCACCCCTATCAGATTAAAAGCAATGCCATTCATGATGGGCATCAAAACATATATACCATTGAATTCCAAAGTTGTTGGTACCACTTCCATTCTTCCCAACCTCCATCCACCCCCACCTCCCATTTGTTAACCAACACCGTTGCTATCCTCCATGTCATTCTTATTCACTGTCTCACATTATGCATAAGTTAGACACTTAATATTTCCTTCTCACTTGGATCTCTTCCACATCAACGTTGTTCTCTTAGTTTCTCTGCAACAACCACCTTGAAAGCAACAACATCAACATTGTAATCCAATGCTAGCATTATTTTCCCCTTGGTTTCATCTTCTTTAGACTTCTTCCCCTCAAACTTCTAATCATATCCCTTTCCAAATAGATCAACAAATTCTAATACCATACCATCACCTCTATTGGGTTCCAAACGTGCACCTCCCATACAACATTCTACTTACCCTTGTCCCAATCCCACTTCTTATAAAGACTATGGCTATATAGTCCACTTCTATTCTCTCTTTTCTCTCAATCACTAGCATTTCTAAGAATCCTAAATAGGTTCCATTAGCCAAAGCTCGGTTCCTAGACTGATATATCATGTCTTTGCATTGTGCATTCACTCCCTAATTTGCCACCTACAATACCCTCTTCCTTTACACACTCGAATCCCAACACATAACAAGCTCCGCGGAATTTAATATGAGAACAGAAGTTTTGAGAGATACTTTGTCTCCCCGTGAAGCGAGTCATGTGATACCTTAACTTGTCGTCCAGTGCACCACGGGATTCTCAGGTTCTCTGAATGATTTCGTATTGACAACTGACAATGCTCAAAGTCCAGGCAACAGTGACTCCAAGGGTAACCAGACGGGCCCCGGATCGAACAGTGCGAATAAGAATATATCTGTTAAAAGACATTGTACTTGTAGAGAATCCTCATATAATTGGGCGTTTTTAGATTTAAATACACAGCAAATCAGATGAAATCATTTAAACTTTTCTGGATTACGTTCACGTGAAAGAAACAATAAATCTACGAGCGAAGATACCCGAAATAACAGAAGTTTGCAATAGCAGTAATCACGTGTGTCTGCAATTCGATCAAATTCATTGTACTCTTCAAATAACAATAAAACTTCAACAGTAGTTACATTCAATTTTTGAAAACTGACAAACTTCTCAGGTCAAGTATGAGTGTAAGAGTAGGGCCTCCTTTTTGTTCCCATGTCAATATGTTTTCGTGACCGAAACCTTCAATCGGAGGAACAGTAGTTTCACATGGCTCTTTCTGCATTCACTCCAATTATACCCATTCTTCTTCACCTCTCATCCTATAAATCCACGGCTCTGCTATGCCCAACTGCAGGAACAATTTCGCCTACTAGTGACAGGGCCATCAAAGGGCTTTTATGGTGGGAAGGAGGACCATGGAGGACGTGACAGTATATCATATGCGGTCGCTAATGATCCTTTTGTTTGTGAATCTGTTGTTATGTCTAGTTTCCCGAGCTCCTAATGTAACTGCGTTCGGTGACGATGGGGATTTAGTGTCCCAGTTCCTTGTACCCCAAAACGAGGCAAGAGCTCAGGTTGGGGATCCTCCCCTTGTGTGGGATGAGAATGTGACCAGCTACGCCCAGGCATATGCCGATGAGAGACGAGGAGACTGCGCTTTGAAGCACTCGGATGGGCCATTCGGCGAAAATATTTTCTGGGGAGGTGGAAGTGATTGGCAGCCCAAGGACGCAGTGGCCGCCTGGATCGGGGAGGATCGTTTCTTTAATTATCAGACTCATTCGTGTAATGGGTACGAGGAATGCGGGCACTACACTCAAATTGTATGGAAGCATTCTCGATCTCTGGGCTGCGCCAGGGTCGTTTGCGACGACGGTGATACCTTCATGACTTGCAACTACGACCCCCCTGGCAATTATATTGGTCAAAACCCATATTAAAACATCCTACGCTCACGATAAGCTTCATCACTTCACTATATATATATATATCACTCCCACGATTGTAATATGCCATCATCGCACTTCTCATTAGTTCCTTGCATTCCTCCTGTATTTGGTCACCCCAGGGTTACTGCTGAGTATAGTGTTAGTGCCAGAACTGTTCAAGTCAATGTAATTCAAGTGATGAGAGGAAACTCTTAAACTGTTCCGATTGTACAGAAGTAGTATTTTCGATCAATAAGTGTAAAGCTATAATATAAAACGTCTAAATAAATACTTTTTTTTTTACCTTGCAAACAAATCGATGAAGATGCCAATCGTGTTTTAACATAAAGCAAAATTTCCTGTAAATATTATTAAATTATAATTAAGGTTTTTTAAGGTGTTCCGTCAAACTAGTGGAAATCAGAACAGGTGGCTACCATTTATATTTCAGCCAAAAATACTTTCAGCCAAAAATAGTAACCGCCACTTGCTCTGTCATTTAGTTGGAAACCAGAGCAAGTGGCAGTTGATGGTGTTGACAGTTCTGTTTGGACGTACAATAAAAAACTGATAATTCAAACTAAACAAAAAACCTGAGCAGTAAGACAAGAACAAAACTCCATTTCCATGTGAGCAAGGCGTAGAGGATTGATAAACTTTAAACATTAGGAGGGCTATTAAAATAGTGAAACCTGCCATCCGGAGAGCCTCCACGAGGAGTGTTGCCGCTAGGTATGAGTGCAAAGGCCTGCACGCAGGTTGTGCACCTCTTTTTGACAGGCGCGTTCAAGAAGGCGTCAAACGACATGTCGATTCTGCTTCTAATAAGGGTGTGCTGGTGGAGTTGCTCCATCATATAGCCCCTCATCTCAAAGATGAGGTCCAATTGCTCTGGACTGAAGAGACTGGGTGGACTATGGTCGCAATCCACGTTTGGGTAGAGCAGTGGGGGCCCGACTGGGCAGTTCGTCGTGGGGATTTTCTCCTACATGATGCAAGTGGCACCTTCCATGGTTGTCGATGTCTCCGTTGCTGCAATGTTGGTGCTGGTGCTAGGGAAATCTTGAGCATCCGGGACCATGTAGAGGAGGGACTCTGGTGGAACCTGAATTAGTTCCTTCGGGAATTACTCCTCCACGAAGGCCATTGGAGGGGTAGCCGACTTCTTGATTTTCTGCGTTTGAGCTATAGATAAAGTCCTCTCCAATTCGCACAGGCATCTTTGCCTTGCAGCATAACAATACCAGGAGGCTCCCCTCCTGGGTTTCCCTCACTCACGCAGTATGATAGAGCCTGGAGGCCAGAGAAATATGAGATTGAGGCTAGAGAAATATGAGAGGACCAGAACTAGTTCACCAAGCAGAGCGAAGAAGTAGAATGGTGAATGCCATGGCCGAGCTGGAGAATTATCCTAGTGGCTAATAAGACTGTGCAGCCTCCCCTCGTACCTGTCGTCATCCCCCTGCAATTAATCAGTGAGGGCGCCATTAATCCTATGCGGGGGATCTGTCCTCCCTCCCTTTGTGTGCGTTTATGGCCATCCTCCATCCGAGAATGGGCTTTGGGGTGACGACCGACCATATTTATGGCATGCACTGCATGGGGGATGCATGGCCTCCCCTAGGCTACGTGTCACCCCATCTGGGGGAGGATACTCTCTTCGGGCTAGTTCGAGACATGTGGTCAATAGCCTGGGGGGTGGAGAGATTCGAGCATCCAATTGGATCTGCTCTTCTTTTGAGTCCACTCCCTCATTGGCTAGGAAATCTGCAATTTTGTTCGCGTCTCTTTTCACATGTGAGGGGATGAGTGCGAGATGGGACTGAAGGAGGGACATGAAGTCTTCCAACAATCCTAGGAATCTCCAGCTTGGTGAAATTTTCGAGGGGTGTGAACCACAGATGATTTTGAAGATGAGCTGAATAATTACTTGGGAATCCCCTTCCACTATGAGCTGAAAGATGTTGTGACTAATTGCTAGATTAATCCCCTTGAGAAGGCTCCATAATTATGCAACATTGTTTGTGTTGAATCCCAAATATCTTGCTGCGATGTGTAAAATTCTCCCCTCATTGTCTCGTAGTACTACTCCAAAACCTGCCAACCCTGGATTACCCTTTGAAGAACCATCGAAATTTAGTTTGAAAAATCGAGGAGGGGGAGGGGACCAAGTGTTCAGACTGTAGGCAATTTTGAATGGGCAAATGACATTCTGTCGAGGACCTCAATGAGATTTAGCTGCCAGGCCTGGAGGATGTGACTTTCCAAGGGATTGCACTTTAACTCTTCCTGAGTCCATTGCTCAGCTCTGATTGTTTCCTGGACCAAGTTGAGGATACTTGTCCAAGTAGAGTGAGGGGGGGAGGAAGTGGAGTGGAAAATTCTTGTGTTTCTTTCTTTTCAGACTTGCAAGACTAAGAAGCCGGGTAGCAGTTGCCAGATGTGATCTAGGATTGGGTTTTGATAGGAGATTAAATCCCAATTCTCAATGGTTCTTACAATGATGGCTCGGTTCCTACTGGATCAACGCATTAGATGCGCTGCCATATCCCAAATGGATTCACTGTGGTTGCATTGATTTAGGATATGCTCCATTGCCTCTTCCTGTTGTCGACAGAGGAGGCAGATTGAAGGGCCCACAAATCCTTGTTTTCTTAGGTTGTGCCAAGTTAGAATGCGGTTTTGAGAAATTAACCAGAGAATTAGTGAGACTTTCGGCTAGAATTTTGGATTCCATATTTTCCCCCATATTGGCTCTTTTGGTGGCATTGGGTAGTTTTCCTGGAGATGGTAAGCCTCTTTAACTGAGAAGTTACCTGTTGGCAAGTGGCCCCATCCGAGTATGTCTTGACCATCCCTAATGCATATTTTCCACTAATTAGCACAGTCTCTCTAGGCCTGCATGTCCATTCCCTCCTGTATGTTTAATTCATGGGGTTGAGTTTTCCATATGCGCCAAGGATGTTGCGACGAGTTTTCCTTCTAGAGATCTTTTACATGTAGAGCTTCCCTCGATTCAATCTATTGATGGAGGGGGAAAATATCTTCTATGGAGGATAAAGGCGGTTGTTGTTGCTAAGAGTCTTGCCAAAATAAGGAGTGTTCTCCATTTCGTATCTCCCAAAACACATGTTTCTGGATGAGATGTCTATTTCTCCAAGCTATGTTCCAGATGTTGGAACCTTGAATCAGATCATTTAGTCTGATAAGAAGGTCCTCCCTGATATTAGGTGTATATTTTCGTTTCCATATTCTCACCCATAGTTCTGTGGGATGCTTGAGCCAGTGCCACCATATTTTTTCCCCCATTACTCGATTGATTTTTCCTGGGTCCCTAAGACCCAGCCCACCCAATGATTTGGGCTAACAAATTTTATCCCAGCATACGAGTGCCCACTTCTTATCCGGGTGATGACCATGCCACAGGAAGCTTCGCTGGAGGTTTTTGATGGCTCTGATAACAGACTGAGGTGCTGCTAAGGCGGTGAAGAGGTAAGTCGGTAGGGCCTGGAGCATGGATTTTAGAAGAACTAGATGAGTGACAAGGTTTAGCGATCTGAAAGTCTAGTTGCTTAGTCTATTCAAGATGGAAAGCAGTAGGCTGTCCTAGGAGACGTTGAGGGTGGTTGCTCCCGTGAGGGGGACACCAAGATAATTGGATGAAAGGGAGCTCTTGGGGATGCCCCGAAATCGGGAGATATGGTTTTGGATTTCCATTGAGGTGTTGAAGAAGTAGCGTTGTGACTTGTCAAGGTTTATAGAGGTTCCCGACGCGTCTGCGAAGTCAGTGAGGATGATTTTGAGCTTATTGGCCTCCTGGGTGGTCAGGGTGTTCAACAACAATGTGTCATCTACAAATTGACCGTGGGATGGAGCTGGCTAGAGGTTGTGGAGAGGTAGACCTTTGAGGGAGCCATCCTCTACCAAGGCTTTGATGCAGTTCCCAAGGCCCTCCACCATTATGACAAAGAGGAAAGGGGAGAGGGGATCCCCTTGCCGACTGCCTCGGGTGGGAGAAAAGGGCTGGGAGGGAACTCCATTGACAATAATGGAGAATAAGGATGAGGATGTGAGATGCATGATCCAGGCTACCCAGATGTTATCAAAGCCAAAGGATTCAAGGAGGGAGGGCATATATTGCCAGCTTATTCTACCAAAAGCTTTAGAAAGGTCAAGTTTGATGAGCATAACTGAGGCTCACGTTGACTTAAGTGAGTGTATGACCTCATGTGCCAGGATGAAACTTTCTATGATTTGATGCCCCTCCACATACCTTTCTTTCTCTTTGGAGATGATGAAGGGAAAGATCAGTTTGAGTCGTAGGGAAGAACCGCTCTTCCGATCTCACGGCTTTGATGCAGTTCCCAAGGCCCTCCACCATTATGACAAAGAGGAAAGGGGAGAGGGGATCCCCTTGCCGACTGCCTCGGGTGGGAGAAAAGGGTTGGGAGGGAACTCCATTGACAATAATGGAGAATAAGGATGAGGATGTGAGATGCATGATCCAGGCTACCCAGATGTTATCAAAGCCAAAGGATTCAAGGAGGGAGGGCATATATTGCCAGCTTATTCTACCAAAAGCTTTAGAAAGGTCAAGTTTGATGAGCATAACTGAGGCTCACATTGACTTAAGTGAGTGTATGACCTCATGTGCCAGGATGACACTGTCTATGATTTGATGCCCCTCCACATACCTTTCTTTCTCTTTGGAGATGATGAAGGGAAAGATCAGTTTGAGTCGTAGGGAAATAAATTTCGTTATGATTTTGTAGATTACATTGCAGAGTGCTATTGGCCATAATTGTTTGGGATGTGTTACTCTTTATTCCTTTGGGATTAGAGTGAGGAAGGTGGCGTTGAATGATGAAAGAAATTGCCCATAAGATCTAGATTCCTCAACTACTTGCCAGACTTATTCCTGGATCAACAACCGACAATAGTGGACGAAGTCTGTTGTAAAACCATCCGACCCCGGGGCTTTACCTAGGGGCATCTCTTTAACCAATTGATCCACTTCCTCTTGTGTGATTGGATGAGTAAGTGATTCATTTTGTTTTTTTTTGAACAAGGAGGGGATGTACCTAGTAATCTTGTGGATAACAGGCATTCAATCCTTTATGGGTTCTATGAGAAAATCTTTATAGTAGTTTGTCAATTTCTCTTCTATGCTTGCATGATCTAGGATGGGGTTTCCCTAGTTGTCTTCTAGTTGAGTGATTCTGTTGATGTATCGCCTGTGCACCATGGATCTGTGGAAGAACTTAGTGTTCTTTTCCCCTTCCTTAAGCCATTGTACTCTGGATTTATGCCTCCAAAGTATCTCCTCTTGCTTCTGTCGCTCTTCCATTTCTACCTGTAACTTCTCTTCCTCCTTTATCAAGGCCATCATTCTTTCCCCTGCAATAAAGATCTGTTGCAGTGCCTCCAGGCGTTGCACGATTCCTGCTTCTTCTGTAGTATATTACCAAACACATTTTTATTCCATCTCTTTAGCTGTCCTTTGAAGTTTTTTGTTGTAATTTATACATACATGTGCCATGGTCTATTTATGCCTGCCTCCACCAAGTTTTGGAGAGGTTTTGAAATTCCAGGTGGTTGAGCCATAACTTCTCAAATCTGAAGGGCTTAAGCTTGGGCGTGGCACCAATGTCTAACCAGAGAGAAACTAGCTAGTGATTTGAGCCAGATTTTGGGAGAATGTTGGATTCAAGGATCAGATCATCCAGAAATAGTGATTTGGAGATGAGGAATCAATCTAGTCGACTCGCAACATGCTGGTGCCCTGATCTGCGGTTGGACCAAGTGAAGATACCATTTCTAGTTTCTATGTCTATCGGATTGAGTTGGTCGATTAGAGTTCTGTACTTACCACTATCCTGATCTAGCCACTTGGTGCCTCTTGTCTTTTCCTTAAGTGTAAGGATGATGTTGAAGTCACCCCCTATCAACCAGTGCACTGATCCCAACAACGACCTAATTGTATCTATTCTTCATAGGAATAGTTGTTTGTCTTGAGCACTTTGCGACCCATAAGAATTTGTAATCATCCCCTCTTTGTTAGAGTCTATGGCCCTAAAGTGGGTAGTGAGTATGCCCACTGTGGAGAAGGGTTGGTCTATGATAACTGAAGGAGGGTTCCATAAGATTGCTAGGCCCCCTGCAGCCCCATTTTAGTCTGTATGAATGGAGATGTAGGTCCTCCAACAACGTTGGAATATGTCCTCCGTATCAGCCCCAACACATTTTGTTTCCTGTAAGAGGAGAATGTACGGATTCTCTACACGAATGTTGTCTCGAAGGGTCTTTTGTTTGGACCTTCCATTAATCCCTCTAATATTCCAAGTGATGATCTTCATCATGCCGAGTTGGAAGGTGGATTGAGGCACCCTTCCGTGAGTCTCTGGATCTGCCCTGAATTGAGCATGTAATTTCCTACTTCTTTAATGAGTTGTTGTGCGGATTTGTGGCCCCGATGCTTGCTTTCACAAGAGGTACGTCTTAACTCAGAGGCTGGGTATGAGAATATCCCTAATCTTGAGGTGGATCTTGCGGTAGAGTCGATGAAAACTTTATGCACTTTCCTGAGTTGTTCTACTGGGATGGTTTGCAACTCTTTTCTATTAAAGGCCTCCTTCAGTTTCTCCAGATATATATCCACTAGATCCTGTTCATCTAGTTGCATAAGGGTATCCCCCCATTCTCTGGCTTGTCTGCATTCTACTGGGCTGCTGGGCCCATTTATTGATGTTGTTCTTTGGCTGATTCCATTTGGTGCTTGGCTTTTCCCTTGTCCTTATCTTGGTTTCCATTCTTATGTGGTTTTTCTACATCTTCTTCATCTAAGAGTCAGTTGAGGATGTCAAAGGAATTTCTGGTGAGGATTTCTTGAGTGCTTTCTTGATTTTTTTTTTTTTTGGGGGGTTGTTTTTTCCTACCTGTAACCGTGGTATAGCCATCCTTTTGCTTCACCTCCCCTACTTTTGAGTTTTGGGCGTTCAAGGGACAATTACGGAAGAGGTGACCGTGCTCATGACATTTTCTGCAGTGGAAGGGGATGTGCTCATAGTCCATGGATTTATTCTAGTCTTCATCTTGGTATTCTAGGGTTACTGAGCCTGGTAGAGCCTTCAATATATCCATGAAAACACAAATTCAGGAGTAGGAAGTGTATTTCTTCTGCTTTGTTGCCTCTGAGGATTTTACATATCTTCCCACTATGTTTTCTATTCCCATGAGGATTTCCTCTAACCAAAATTCTTGTGGTAGAGAATATAGTCTGATCTAGAATGATGCCATGGTGAAGTCTTCTTTCTCTAGGCTAAAGAGATCCATTTAGAACCCAAGGAATAGCCCTGCAGAGTTGTACAAATATGGCCCATTGTCAAATATCATGTCCTTGTCTTCTAAACTGTAGAGGATGATTGTAAAAAACCCCTTGGAATCGAGTTTCACTTCGTAGTCTCCCTTGGGGTTCCACCAGTTTTTGATCCATCGCATGAGGTCCCTTTCGGATGGCCATAGGCCCTAAAACTTGATTATGAGAGCATGCTCTCTCATGAACTGGGTGTGTTCTCCAACCTTGGTTGAGTTGATGGTGTATCTGGGCGGTTTGTCTGATTGAGGAATGCATTTTGCTGGTTCCCATCCACGAGATGCCTTTGGATGAGACGTGCTCGGTTCCACTTCCATTTCTTTGCTGAAGCTTTGTTCCTTGGCTAAGATCTGTTCCTGCAGGTGGGGCGACGGTTCAAAGGCAAGCTTCTTAGCTCTCATTCCTTCCCGGTCATTCATGACCATGTTCCTGTAAGAGGGGGGTTGCCCCCCCTCTCCCGGATTCATCTTTAGAGAGCAGTAGTGCTGACCTAATGCAACACGATGGGCTTGGGTGCGACGACTCTGTCTATAGGAGGAGGTCGGCGCATGTAGAGCTAGGGTTTTGGGAAACCATTACAGTTCCTCCTCCAATCTATAGTCAATCATATTCAAGGTGTTTAATCCAAATTCAATATCATTTAAAATAAAAATATATCACTATACAATAAAATTTTGGAAAAATATATTACTATATAATAAATTTTTGAATAAAATATTATGAAATGAAAACCTATTACTATATAATAAGATTTTTTATATTGGTGTAAATATTAAAAAGTTTATAAATAATTTTTAAATATAAATGGTAGACAATTATATTATTTAAAAATGTATTCATTATTTTTTAAAATTTTATTAGAAAAATATTGATTTAAAATTACATGAGAACTTTCTTTTGTATGAGTCAATCTTCTATTTTTAAATTTATTAAAAATATTGAACTTTCTTTTATATGAGTCAATCTTCTCTTTTTTAAATTTATTAAAAAATATTGATTTGGGACTCATGATAAAGTGATATATACAAATTAATAATTTGATTGTATAAATAGAAATTATAAAACCCTTACAACTACAAAGTTTAATAATTTTGTATTAAACATATTTTCAATTAAATATTCATAACTTTATATATATAAATTTTATTTATTTATTTATATATGATTTAAATCAAAATCATTATCTATCCATAAAAAAATAAAAATAAATTATGAATAAAAATAATAAATTTTTACTTATTATTTTAACATTAAAATCTCATAACAAAACAATATTTATATCTTAATTTTTATTATTTTTTAATTAATAATATCATACTCTAAAAATTTAGAAACAATTTTTAATTAAGTAACTTTATAGAATTCCAATAAAATAAAATAAAGATTACAAATCTAACTTAATCCAATTTATATTTTCTAACACTATAAATACCACTCTCTAAGAATTTAGACACAGTTTTTATTTAATTAATTTTATGGAATATCAATTAAAAAAACACTACACATTTAACTTAATCCAATTAAAATTTTCTAACATTATAAATATTATGTTTAATTTAAAATGAATTTTATTTTGACTCCAACCATAATCCTTTATGGATAGATGAGGACCTTGTTTTATCTAATAGCTACAAAAGAAGCTCTGAAGACTTAATTGAGAATTTGTTTGGCACTGAGTTGGTCAAGCTCTGCAGCTCTCAAGACCTAATAATTTGCAATGGAGTAATGAAGTGGCCAAACTCCAACCAAATGACATGTATTCATGGGCTAGGTAGTAGTGTTGTAGATTATGTGATATCTGATATCCCCGTTTCCAACCAAATAACAATTTTTGACCTTTTAAATGACCATGAGCCTGACTTTGATCATAAACCTTTAACCCTAACTCTAAAATTCTCCATGCATAGGAGCACCATTGAAGAGAATTATGATAATCAAAGGAATTTGTGCTTTGACAAAAGTAAAGTTGACATTTTCTTAAAGGATTTAAATAGTAAATTGAACCTCCTAACTTATAAGGACAACATTGAAGAACTCTATCATAATTTTACAACTACCCTTTCCACTTCTATTAACAAGTTCTCTTTCGAGGTGTCCGATAAAAAGAATAATAGAACAACCAACCCTTGGTATGATAAAGAATGTAAAATTGCTAGGAAAGCCATTAGGGATGCTTCTAATGAGCCCTTAAAACTCGATAAGATCAATACGTACAAAGCCCTAATTAAAAGGGAAAAAAGGTACTATATCAATAAAAGAAAAGAGCAACTTTCACAACTATACAAGTTGGATCCTAAGAAGTTCTGGAGCCAAATTCCAAAATGCAATACTAAATAAAATAACAGGATTCCCTTAACGAACTAGAATTCCTACCTTAAAAATATTTACGAGTTCCCTAATGCCATGGACACCATTCCTATTGTCCCTACAAAGGAAGAAGTTTTTTCTTTAGATGACATAGAGTTCGGGGTTAGGCGGCTCGCATATGGGAAATCTAAGGACATTGAAGGCTACCAAGTTGAAATTTTTAAAATCGGAGGGCCAATCCTTATCCCTCACATACACAAGCTCTTCAATTTAGTAGTCAAGCAGGGCTTCCCTAAAACCTGTACGCAAAGCCTCATTGTTCCTATTTTTAAAAATGGGGATAAAAACATTCCCTCTAATTATAGGACCATTATGATTAGCCTGATTTTGGCCAAGCTTTAAGGAATTATTTTGGAAAAGAAGATTAGCATTTGGCTAGAAATTCACGGTAAAAGAGCTAAAGGCCAGGCCGGGTTTAGGAGATATCATTCAACCGTGGACCATCTTGTTACCTTTAGGATCATTGCAGAGAAGTTTTGCAATACTAAAACCAATCTTTTTTGTTGTTTTGTTGACTTTAGAAAATCTTTTGACATGGTTCCTAGGAAAAACATTTGGAATAGGTTGGAAGAGATAAAGGTGCCTCTCGAGTTGAGGGTTGCTGCAATAAGGATGTATGAGAACATTATTGCTAAGTTTAAAAACACCGAGGGCTAGTCAAAAGATATTAACTACAATATCAGAGTCAAACAAGGTTGTCCCTTGTCCCCTACCCTTTTTGGCATATACATTGATAAGTTATAAGAATGCTTGGAAAAAGCAGCTTGTGTCGACCCTACTCTCACTGGTATAGTCATCAATATTCTTCTTTATGTCGATGATATCGTTCTTATGGAAAGGAGTCCCCATGATCTTGAAAACCAACTAAGAATCCTCAAGGAATTTTGCTCCAATATGGGTATGACTGTTAATACTGATAAGACTAAGGTCATGATTATTAAATCCAATAAGATCCCTTATCATACCTTTGTATATGAAAACAACAACTTGGAGGAAGTGACTTCATACAAATATCTTGGAATTGATATTCACCACAAGATCAATTGGAATTATAGCATTGAGAAAAGGATTATTGGGGGATGGAAAGATTATTATAGGCTTGAAAACAATTGTAAATCAGTTGATCTTTGGAGTTGGGATAAGAAGAAACTCCTCTTTGAGACTCTTGTTACACCTATTATTCTTTATGGATGTGAAGTCTGGGGCTGTAGTATATCTTGTGAATCTTGGAGAAAGATAGAGCAAATACAAAAGAATTTTATAACCTATAATCTCAAAATTAAAGGAAATACACCCTATCCCATCCTCCTCGTAGAAACAAGCCTCTCCCCCATTGAGAGAATGGCTATGACTAGATACCTGATATATAAGAACTAGTTAAACAACATGGAAGACAAGAGGCTACCTAAAATTGCTTCAAAATCAAGTCATAACCACCATCGACTCAAGCGAGGATGGCATAAAGACACCCGGTCTTGGCTAAACTATTGGGGAATCATGGAAGAAACCATTTTGTAGAATAAATATACTATTAAAAAAAATGTCAAATCAAAATTTAAGGAAAAAATTTGGTGTGATAAAGAGTTAGAGGAAAAAAGAAAATTAAGGTATTATAAAGATGTAATCAACCCTAATCTAGAAGATCAAAATTATATATCTATTTTGCCAAGTGTAAAGAAAAAAATAAGCATTGCTAAGATAAGAACAAATTCTCACGAGCTCCATAGTGAAACTGGGCGTTGGTCAATTCCTAAAACGCCATGGGATGA
>CBVK0103148364.1:5732-20628 GCA_900067695.1 Picea abies
CACACACACACACACACACACACACACACACACACACACACACACACATACATATCTTGTTTCTAAATATGCAATTACTGACATTTACTTCTAACAGTTCATCATGCAGGAACCGTATAGATTCACATTGATGGGTGAAAGGCTCGAGGAGATCTCCAATTAATGCGCATTAAACCAAGATTTGTGGGGGGTTATATTATCCCTTCTGAGTGTTGATTTCAAAATCATGAAATGTCGTTCGCATGTCGTCGCCTTGGCACGTTCATGAAACCTCCAATCCTTAATTGCTCTTCGTCGTACCTGCCACCTTCACATTTCTAAATATGCAATAAGTAAGCTTCACTGCTAACAGTTCATCATGCACCACCCATACAAATTGTCATTAATCAACGAAAGGCTCGAGGAGCTTTCCCATTCATAAGCATTTAACCAAGATTTACCAGAGAGTTACATTATCGATTCTAACTGTTCATTTCAACCATCATATGGAGAAAACCAACGTTCTCATAAACCTATGGCATCAAATCGACAACACTTTTGTGGAGATACAGTGAACATCTTTGGGCGCGAGGACTAGAACTTCCAGTGGTCCAGGGAATATTATTATTAATCAACCTCTACCGTAGAGAACCAAGTAATATGGACCTCTGAGATTGCTCGTGCAATATGTCTCTGAGGTTTTTGATTGTAAGGACCCGGTGTCTTGGTGCGCCGATAAATTTATTTTAGACAAAATAATTATTCCACTGCGGGACCGCTCTTCTGTTTCTTTGTCACCTCAGGTCTTCCGCCAGATGCTAAGATTGTCAGAGCCAACATTGACATTCAGAGGAGAAGATTGCAAACAATTCCTAGCAAAGCATAATAAGCATAGGAAAACCCGCTTCTAGTTCCTAAAGATATTACAAGCTTGCAGGTTAGTTCATTTAGAAATCCATTTCGCGAAATTGCCTGGTTGTTTACAAGAATAACGAGACATGAGTCCACAATAACTGTTTCCTGGATGGCTCTTTATATTTTTTATTTCACAGTCAACGAACAAGCCATTTTTTATTGAGGCAAGTTAATTTCTGATGAAATCTGTTCCCAATTGTGAAGCTTCAAAAGGGAAAAGAAATTTTATATGTCGTCCTACTTAGTTTTTGCGATAGCGCATTCCTGTCGGTTTCCACAACTGTCTCTGTTGAAGAATGTCAACTGGGAATTCGACCCAGTAACGTTCTGGTACCAGGCCTTGTGGAAGCACAAGGCTTCCCACTTTATGAGGTTTTTAATGGCTTCGTGTCTATTTTCAAAGCTTTTTTGGTAGGAGAAGATGCTCCCCGCATATCTAAATAGGCAACCAATTTTTTGGACAGGAAGGGGACACTCGAACATTTGGATAATTACACTGTCATAAGAATTTTTGGCTCCACGGAAAAACCTGCTCTCCTTCCATGTCACATTACGGACATAATGTTTGTTGCAGAAGTAGCACAACAATACAACTATTGGTTGCATCTGTTGCAAAAGAAGAAAAAAAAATAGTTCATTCCTCTACCTTGGAAAGTAGGAGAGTTCGTGTTGAAAAACGTCAACAAAATTCACGAATTCACAATGCATTCTCGCATCTTAAACCTGGAATATGCTAAAATCATAAGAGGGTTCGACCCCTATAATATTTTTTGACAACATTTACAAACACTTGGCCTCGGCGATTGTTTTTTCAAAAAACACCTGCCTGAAAACATATACAGTGGCGGAAACGCTCCTGCCTCTGATGCCGACGACCTAGACACATTGCACAACTGCACTAAATTGTACACGCAACAAGGGAAAGGCCTGAGTGACAAGAGTGTTCAATCGAAAAATAACACTCCAAAAAGTACGACATCCTGGAGCATCACTCCAATGATCCACCACAGCAACAAAGAAACTTAGAGTTCTTCAAACAGAGGAGGAGATAACGACCCTCCTCACTCTAAAATTGATAGTTCTCACAAGCTTCAAGTAGAGAAGAAGAGAAAAAAAAATGTGGGGCAGACGGAAGAGCTGGAAATTCAGAGTGAGAACATGGAACTTGACACTGATCTGGATAACATGCTCCGCTACCTTGATCAGCCCGAAGACGCCATCCAACATAGCCGTCCAATGGACATATCCATTACTGAAAATTTTGACAAAGATGAATCCTTCATGTTCCAGAGCGTTGTTTTTGATAGCCAATCCAAAAAATTGATAATTGAGAAAAAAGATGTAAAAAATAAGAAAGGAAAATCTCGTTCAGAGCTTGACCTTGCCAACATGCAGTCGTCGCAAATTTGTCAACTTCACAACCCGAGCAGAGAATCACTTCATGATTCCATTGGAGGCATCGAGGTCAAAAATGCCAAACCGAAGGACCGGTTCAAGGAATTGGAAGAGGCTTTGATTCCTATGCCATTGCTTGTCAATCCTTTGGCAATAGCCATGCATGCCACCTCTGTATCCAACATAAAAGCATCCTCCACCTTGCTCGCATATTGTAGAGGATATGTGGAGAATATTATCAAGAAAAGAATGGAACTGGTTACCGAGGTGTGGAAAACATCACAAATCATCACTTCCCTTGGAACCAGGACACATAGTTTGCTCGAACATTTGCAGGCGGAGTTAAAAGATGAAAAAAGTTTCTTTTTAAAAACGGTCCTTCCTTTTGGCACCATTGTTAACAATATGATAGAAACAAAAAGAAGAGAAAAAGATCTTCCATCCAAAAACCAGATCGGTCAATTGAATGCATGTTGGAAAGAAAAAGTAAAGAACCTGCATCTCATTTTTTAGTCGTGTGAACAAGCCATATCGAAGAAAAATAAATTATTCACAAGGCTATCAAGAATAAACTTAGCCGGAAAAACCAACGACTTCCAAGACCCTGACTTAATCACAAACTCCTTGCCCTTAACTAGGAAAGAGTTTGATAACCAGGTTGCTATGTTTAAGGCCTCGTCTCTGGAAAAGTTTTACAACATCCTTCAGTTTGATCAAGCTCACGTCGATGACTGGCTAGTCAAACATTCAGTACAGAATGCGAAAATTCATCAGGCTCTGTGTAATCTTTCTATCGACTTCCAGGAATTAGAAAATGATATTTTCAACACAAAAATTTGGAATGAGATCAATGTTGCCCTAATGAGAAGCTACATTGAATAATGGCTCAAAAGGGAATTGAAGCAGGCCACCGACAAAAGGCAACAGGCAGTTGCCAGGATTCTAGCAGCCGTCGACGACATCATTGAAACCGCAGCCATCGACGACATCAATGAAATGAAAACCACAATAAAATAGCCAAAAGGCTCATATGTACCCTCATTGTAAGTCTACTAATCGCATCATGCTTTGTTTATCAACCCAGTTATTCCACTTTTTTAAATAGATATGTGTAGGCAAACACTTATACCTTTCAATTTATTTTTTTTGCAGGTTTGCACTCTATCTTCTTTCTTTAGTCCTGTTTCTTGTACATATTTCTCTAATGGTCTGCGGGAGACCCAATCCCAGTCTACATGATAAACGCATTGAAATTTCGATTTATATGTAACAAACTTTAATTTTTTTGTATATTTCAAAATTTCTAGTAGTATGTAACAAACTTTTATTTTTTGACATATTTCAAATAAAACTGTTTTCTTATCTCCTTTTAAATTTATGTCTTCATACATTTTTATCTTTCACTAGTTTGTATGACAAATGCATTTAAATTTTTATATGTAACAGACTTTTATTTTTTTATATATTTCAAAATAAATGGTGCTCTACATGCCAAGTGTCATTTACTTATGCCCCATGTTCCCTGATATACATGTTGCACACAACATTTCCGTGATATACATTTCAAAATTTCCAGTAGTATGTAACAAACTTTTATTTTTTTACATATTTCAAATAAAACTGTTTTCTTATCTCCTTTTAAATTTATGTCTTCATACATTTTTATCTTTCACCAATCTATATGGAAAATGCATTTAAATTTCCAATTTTTTTCTTCCACTGTGAACAAATTTGTAGATTGTTATATACTTTCAAAAAATAAATGGTGTTCTACATGCCAAGCATCATTTACTTATGCCCCATGTTCCATGATATACATGTTGCACACAACATTTCCGTGATATACATTTTGCACCAAACACTTCCGTCATTTACAATTTGACCCCATTTTCCACAATTTGCTTTTTAACCTCGTTGGTAGGGACTATGCTGCCATACAACCTTGTTTGATGTAATAATGTTTTATCAATATACAAATAGTTAGGATTAGGGTTGTTACATTATATTTATGTAATAATGTTTTGTTAATGTATTACTATTTCAATAATATATTATTTTATTACTTTTTCAGTACTTTTTTTCAATCAACTTTAATTGTATTAATACTTTATTTTAATTCAAATGAATTGTATTAGTGTATTAGTGTTATTAGTGTTATTAATATTTTAATGTTATTAATGTATTAGGGTTATTCCATTAGGATTAGGGTTATTACATTACACTTATTTAATAATGTTCTATTAATACTTTAATAAGGGTCAATAGGCCAATTCGGTTTTAGTGGAGGTTAATCATCATCATCATCAACAATAATTCATTAATGTTAAATAATAGTATACTAATATACTAATGTTTTATTAATATATTAACACTTTGATAATGTATTATTACTTTAATGTATTGTTATTTTATGTAATAATACTTTATTAATAATGTATTGTTACATTGCATTTATTACTTCAATAATATATTATTTTATTACTTTTTTAATACTTTATTTTAATCAACTTTAATTGTATTAATAATTTATTTTAATCCACTTGAATTGTATTAGTGTATTAATGTTATTGGTATTATTATTGTATTATTTTATTTGTGTATTATTTATTACTGTATTAGGGTTAGGGTTATTACATTACATTTATGTAAAAATGTTTTATTAATACTTTAATAATGTACTAATACATAATATATTAATAATGTTTAATAATAATATAATGTTTTAATAATAATTTATTAATGTTTCCTGGATGGGGTGACAGGTGGACCGTAGTGGGAGCCAGGTGGTGCTAAGCAACATCAAGAGATTTTAATCCTTGTTGCCAGCCTCCCATCCCCTAGTTCGAATGACCCGCACTCACTGCGGCTTAATGGATGTTCTCAGGGAACTCCAAGGAAAGTTAATGAGGCCATGCACAAACTAGGCTAGACGTACCTGCACCAGGCCTACAATCACCTCGGCCTTCATGGATCCTGCCCACGTCAACTCGCAAGGCTCTATGAAGGCCTGGGCACCAAACCGATCTCTCATTCCTCCTTTGCCTTATGCTCAACTTCTCCTCGACCTTCTCTACTCCTCAACCTTCTCTTCGCCTTGGATCTCCCACAACATTTTTTCCATCCCTCCTTTGTTCATCTAGGCTTGCAATATGCCCAGAGAGAGGGGCAAGTCCAAGAGAGGCCCACTGTACTACACCGCTTACACCAGGCGCAATGGACTTCCCCCCTCCCAACTTGCCCTCATAAGCACCAGTCGACTTGACCATCGCCATAATCGGCCTAAAAAAAACTAGCTCCCCACCCCAACTCCTACCAATGACCTTGGTGACGACCCTTTCAAAGAGGACTTTCTCCCTCCCTATAACTTTGCCCCTCCGCCTAGCCTTCGCCCAGGAATTAGCCCACCCAGTGCCCGCTCTCCACACCATTTCTATGGCATTAGATCGTGTGTGGTGGAGGAAGAAATTCATTCCAGATGGCAAGTGACAACTCCTTTGACAACAATGGCAACGATGGAAGTAGTGGATGCAGATCTGGATGTAGTGGACGCAGTGGATGCAGTGGATGCAATGGACGCAGGTATGACCGAGGAGCTTTTTTATCCCACCCCAATTCAACTGGAAGACGAGCACCTTCAGCTCATCTTCGAGCTGCAACAAAAAATGGATGACCAAGTACATATTCAGAGCTTCCTAGGACAACATTTGGACCTCCTTCTAGACGCGATGACGACTGCTCCCACTAGCAAAAGGTATCCAACTTGTGGAAAATTTTGTGTCCCAACCTACAATGCCCAAGGACGACCAAGCCTGAGCTAGCTCCCCTAGGTTTATGGTTTTATTTTGTTCTAGTCAATTTTGTAGAGAATTAAATTCTTTGTCACGCTATGTAAGACAGTCGACCATGGCCACTGTTCAGTTGAACATTAAGATCTTCTTTGTCAGATAAAGTTACAGTCATAGTCACATATACACTTGACTCTTGATGACCACCTTTTCTGGTTTCCCAGATGTGGCGGGGTAGGTGGCAAACTTTTGTTTTTGTATTGACACGTACATATGTGAATATCAATATAGTGCTTTTTATTTACAATTTTTTTATTATTAATGTTAAATAATAATATATTACTATAATAATGTTTTATTAATGTATTACTACTTTAATAATGCATTAATACTTTAATGTATTGTTATTTAATGTAATAATGTTTTATTAATATATAAATAGTTAGGATTAGAGTTGTTACATTAGATTTATGTAATAATGTTTTGTTAATGTATTAATATTTAATAATGTATTACTACTTCAATAATATATTATTTTATTACTATTTTAATACTTCATTTTAATCAACTTTAATTGTATTAATACTTTCTTTTAATATTGTAATAGGACCATTTCCTTCCCATCAATGGGTTATTCCTTACCATTGCAATGATAAGACCATTTCCTGACGTCATAATGTGATGAACATAACCCACTGTTATAATGTGACAAACCTATTCCAACAATGTAATGTGTCAAACAAAAACCCTACGTCGCAATGTGATGACCATAACCTTACCATGTCATGCGATGAACAAATCTTGATGTCGCAATCTAACAAACAAAACCTAATCAACATTTCAATGCGATAGTGGCATAGTAAACCATGGTTAAACATAATCAACATGGTCTAGTGTAATCAATGCCACATGGTCTTCGAAGGTTAGCCATGAGCATGGTCACCCATAGTTAACCCTAGTCAACCATAGTCAACCATGGCGAAGGTCAACCATGATCAACCATACTAAACTTTGGTCCACATCAAGCTCAACCATGGTCAACCATAGTCAACCATGGAAAACCATAAATAACCATGGGCAAGGTCAACTATATTAAACCATACTGTTGATCATGGTCAACAATAGTCAACCACATTTAAGGTAATGGTCAAACTTATGTGATGAACATAAATCGATGTTGGAATCTGAAAAATGAAACCGAACATTGCAACATGATGAACATAGTAATGTTGCAATGTGACGAACATAGTAGCATCACAATCTGGGTAATGTCACAATGTGTGGAGCAAATCCATGTCATCGCAATGTGACGAACATAGACATGTTGTCATAATGTGATGACCATAAGCATATTGTCGCAATGTGACTAACATAGCCTTGTCATCGCAATGTGATGAACATAGCCTCATCGTCGCAATCTGACGTAAATATCCCATCGTCATAATGTGACAAACATTTCCAAATACCTCTATGTGACAAACATAACCCATTGTCGTAATGTGATGTTTACAACCCAATGTCGCAATATGAAAAACATAGCCCAACATTGCAATGAGTCGACCCTTTCCCGACGTCGCAATGTGATGAACATAACCCACTGTCAAAATGTGACAAACCTATTCCAATGCCATAATGTGTCAAACAAAAACCCTATGTTGTAATGTGATGACGATAACCTTACGATTTCATGTGACGAACAAAACCTAATGTCGCAATCTGACGAAAAAACCCTGATCAACATTGCAATGCAATAGTGGCATAGTATACCATGGTTAAAAATAATCAACATGGTCCGACATAATATATGCCATATGCTCCTTGAAGGTCAGCCATGGGCATGGTCACCCATAGTCAAACCAGGTCAACCATAGTCAACCATGGTGAAGGTCAACCATGATCAACCATACTAAAATTTGGTCCACGCCAAGCTCAACCATGGTTAACCATAGTCAACCATGGAAAACCATAGACAACCATGGAAAAAAATAGACAACCATGGGCAAGGTCAACTATATTAAACCATACTCTTGATCATGGTCAACAATAGTCAACCATAGCTAAGGTAATGGTCAACATTATGTGGTGAACATAACTTGACGTTGCAACATGACAAACATATTAATGCTTCAATGCGACGAACATAGTAGCATCACAATCTGGGTAATGTCACAATGTGTGGAACATATCCTCATTGTCGCAATGTGACGAACATAGACCTATCATCCTAATGTGATGAACATAAGCATATTTTCCAAATGTGACTAACATAGCCTTGTTATCGCAATATGATGAGCATAACCTTGTCATCGCAATCTGACACAAATATCATGTCATCATAATGTGACAAACATTTCCAAATGCCTCTATGTGACAAACATAAATCATTTTCGTAATGTGACAAACATAGCCCAACTTTGCAATGAAACGACCCTTTCCTAATGTCGTAATGCGACAAACATAACCCAATGTTAGAATGTGACAAACCTATTCCAATGCCATAATTTGTCAAACAAAACCCCTACATCGCAATGTGATGACCATGATAACCTTACGATGTCATGCAACGAACAAAACCTAATGTCGCAATCCGACGAACAAAACATAATCAAAATTGCAATGCGATAGTGGCATAGTAAACAATGGTTAAACATAATCAACATGGTCTAGCATAATCTGCACCATATGGTCATCGAATTTCATCCATGGGCATGGCCACCCATAGTCAACCTAGGTCAACTATAGTAAACCATGGTGAAGGTCAACCATGATCAATCGTACTAAACTTTGGTCCACGTCAAGCTCAACCATGGTTAACCATAGTCAACCATGAAAAACCATAGACAACCATGGGTAAGGTCAACTATATTAAACCATATTCTTGATCATTGTCAACAATATTCAATCACATTTATGTTAATGGTCAACCTTATGTGATGAACATAACGCGACGTTGCAATCTGAAAAACGAAACTGGATATTGCAACATGACGAACATAATATTGTTGCAATGTGACCAACACAGTAACATTACAATCTAGGTAATGTCATAATCCATAACCCATTGTCAAAATGTGACAAACCTATCCCAACGCCATAATATGTCAAACAAAAACCCTACGTCGCAATGTGATGACCATAACCTTACGATGTCATGTGAGGAACAAAACATAATGTCACAATCTGACGAACAAAACCCAATCAAAATTGTAATGCGATAGTGGCATAGTAAATCACATGGTTAAACATAATCAACATGGTCCAGCATAATCTGCGCCATATGGTCTTCGAAGGTCAACCATGGGCATGGTAACCCATAGTCAAGCTTGCTCAACCATAGTCAACCATGGTCATGTTCAACCATACTCAACCATGGTGAATGTCAACCATGATCAACCATACTAAACTTTGGTCCACATTAAGCTCAATGATGGTTAACCATAGTCAACCATGGCAAACCATAAACAACCATGGGCAACGTCAACTATGTTAAACCATACTCTTGATCATGGTAAACAATAGTCAACGACAATTAAGGTAATGGTAAACCTTATGTGATGAACATTACCCGACGTTGCAATATGAAAAACAAAACTGGACGTTGCAACAAGATAAACATAGTATTGTCGGAATGTGATGAACATAGTAGCATCACAATCTGGGTAATGTTGCAATGTGTGGAACATATCCCTGTCGTCGCAATGTGACGAACATAGACATGTAGTTGTAATGTGACGAACAAAGCATATTGTTGCCTAACATAACCTTGTCATCGCAATGTGATGAACATAGCCTCATTGTCAAAATCTAACGCAAATATCTTGTCGTCATAATGTGACAAACATTTCCAAATGCTGCTATGTGACGAACATAACCCATTGTCGCAATATTAGTGTATAAGTGTATTAATATTTTAGCGACGTATTAATTAATTAATTAATACATTACATTGTTAATTTATCAATTATATACTAAATTACATTATACATTAATAGAAATTAATACTTTAATTTATACATTAAATTAATGTAATAATATATTATTACTTTAATAATGTATTTATATGTTAGTAATGTATTAATTAATTAATACATTACAATATACATTAATTTATTAATGTCATCCATAGTCATGGTCATAATCAACCATGGTCATCTAGTGACAACAACTGTGAAACATGGTTAATCATTATCAACCATGGTCAACCATAGTCAATCATGGTCATGGTCAACCATAGTGAAGGTTTACGGAAGTTAACCATGGTCATGGTTAACCATCATTAACCATAGTCATGGTTAACCTAATCCAATGTCAACCACAATTAACCATGGTCATACTCAACCAAGGTCAACCATAATTATCCATGGTCATGGTCAACCATAATTAACCATGTCTACCATAGTCAACCTTTCCTTACCAAAGTCAACCAAGGTCTACCACAGTTAACCACCGTCATGGTCATGGTCAATCATAATCAAACATGGTCATTATCAATTAATGTTTTAATACTTTAATAATGTATTAATAATTTAATATGTTACATTAGACATTATTGTACTAATACTTTAGTAACGTATTTCTAATTTCATTAAGGTCAATATATTACTACTTTATTAATGTTTTAATACTTTCATATTAATGTTTTAATATTAAAATCAATATTATTGTTTTAATAATATTAATAATGTATTTATTATTGTATTAGTACTTTAATAATGTATTATTTATATATATTTTTATTATTGTAGGAATGTTTTAATTAATAATGTGTCAATGTGTTATTTAATTATTACATTACATTATTAATGTATTAGTACTTTAATATGTTACATTATATATGAATGTATCAACACTTTAGTTTATACCTTATATTAATTAATAATCTATTATTAATGTATTAATATTTTAACAATGTATTACTCAATACATTAATGTCACTATATTGATACTTTAGTGATGTATTTAATGTGTTAATGTATTATTAATGTAGTAATGTATCACTGTATAACTTTATTAGTGTATTAATACTTTAGCTATATTACTTTATTAGTGTATTAATACTTTAGCAATGTATTGATTAATAATGTATTAATTAATTAATACATTTTATTATTAATTTATTAATCAATTAATACATTACATTATACACTAATGTAAATTAATATTTTAATTTACGCATTAAATTAATACAATAATGTGTTGTTAATGTATTCATGTTTTAATAATGTATTACTACTTTATTTATATATTACTTTATTAATGTATTAATACTTTACTTATATATTTTTGTCTTAATATTTTAATAATGTATTAGTAAATACATTAAGATCAATGTATTACTATTTTATTAATGTATTAATATTTTAGTAATGTATTTATTAATGCATTTCAATATTAAATATATTTAATGTATTACTTTATTAGTGTTTAAATACTTTAGCAATGTATTAATGTATTAATATGTTACATTTTTTTTTTGTAAGCTTGGTGTCTATTCTATTAAAATACAGTGAAGTAAAGTACACTCAAGAAAATACAGAGTGGACAAAGCTATGCCTGCCCTTAGTGGGAAATCATGCATGGAATTCTGCCTGCCCTTAATGGGAAACCAAGCATATCCCAAAAAATAAAACTGAGTTTTAGTGGTTCGTGTGTCTTTTACCAGAAACCATAGAAGCTTGCAAATAGCTAAATAAACTTGAAACAAACTTGAGAAATGGTGCATAGGCCTGAACATCAAGGATGGGGGCCGTCCATATGATTTTCTTCTATGAATGGAAAGCCACCAAAGTCACTGTCACTGTTACTGTCACTGTCCGAGTTGGAGTTGACTGTGGACGGGCATTTGACCGAGAGGCATGCTATTTTGATGCCGAGAACCTTCAACGAGCTGTGTGTGCCTGGGGCAGTCAACGTGCTTTTCATACCTGGAGTCGTCGCTGTCACTGAGTTGTGCATGCCTGGAGCCGTCAACGTGTCACTCATGCCTGTAGGTGTTTCCTTAACACTGATGCTAGGTGTCTTGAGAGGCGTCGAGGAGGTGGGAGGGGTCGCAGAGGGAGGAGGACGAGTGTTGGGGGAGGCCGGAGCAGAGGGGGGGCAAGGGGAGCTGTGAGGGAGTGGGGTGAGTGAGGTGAGATAAAAGGGATAGGAGCAAAGACACCAGGGAGGCTGAGGAGGGCGTGGGTGAGTATATTTTTGACCACTTAGTAGTTGTGTCAATGCTTGGAGGTGCGATGAGATTATGGGAGGGAGCTAGAAATCTCTTCTTCCCAATCGTCAAGCAATTTCCGCAGGGAACTCGAAACAAAGTGATCAAAGCCATCCTGGTTGGCCAGGAAGGGTAGGTGAGGAGCTGAGGAGGTGCGTCTGTTGCGACCACTCTGTCCCAGGGTGGGGGTGGCGTGCCAACGAGGAGGCATGGGGGAGAAATTGGGAGGACAAGGCGCAAAGTAGAGCTACCACCTAGCTCTAAGAATAGAAGGGCGATGTCGAAGGAGCGCAAAGAGGTCATCTGCAAGGGAGGCAAGGTGAGAGTGAGGGGAATGTACGAAGACAACCAAAGGAAGAGCACGAGGGAGGGGAGGGGTCATGTCTGGCGCCATTATGGTCGCTAGACTATTGGAGCGTGGGAGCTGCAAAAGAGTGCAAAGAGCGCGTGGGTGAGGGGAAGGGGCCATGGGCGTAGTGAATGAGCGTCGCCTCGGGGGGGATGGTAGTTAAGGAGCATGAGGGGGGTGAGGTGGCACGCATCCAGTCATCGCGACACGTGTCAGGAGAGTGGGTGTGGGATGCCATGTGGTCACCTGCATCCGGGGGTATTAATATGTTACATTATTAATGTACCAATCAATTAATACATTACATTACACACTAATGTAAATAAATACTTTTATTTATAATATAATAATGTATTAATACTTTAATAATATATTACTACTTTATTATTTTATTAATATATCAATACTTTATTAATGTTTTATTAATTTAGTAATATATTAATTAATAATGTATTAATTAATCAATACATTACATTACACATTAATTTTTTAATGTAAGGTATTAATACTTTATTTTATACTTACATTAATGTAATAATTAATTAATACATAAATTAACTTTCAATTAATTAATATATTAATAGACCAATAATATATTAATAAATTTACAGTATTAAGGTATAAATTAATGTATTACTCACTCAACTAGCAACAACAACTTTATAAAAGTGATTGATATAAGTTGATGGACCCCATTTTCCACCTTTCCAAACTAATGACGTTGATCCCCCTATATCAACCACTTTTATAAAGTGGTTGTTATTAGTTTTATATAAGTTAAAAAGTATAAATCAACAATATAGACTTCATAGACTGCCCTCTTTTGAAGTTCTGCGACTTCATGGAAACCACTCCAAACAAGGTTGAAAAGAAGCCAACACAATAGCACCAGAACTATGAAGTGAATGGCAAGAGATTGATATGGATAAGGCACAATCTACTCACCTTTGTAGAGTGCAAAATGATTCATTTTTTTGTTATATGCCCTCGACCCCATTCTCAAAATGAGGCCAGAACAATGTGCTAAGTTCCCACAATTTATAGTTTTAATAGAGTTACTACTCAGTCAGACTTTTGTCTGACTAACTTGGGGAGAACACATATTCGTATTGCAATAATTCATTTGGGATGCCTTGGCAGGCACAGATCTGCGTTCTTCCCTAATGACTAAAGGAATGTCTGAATAGGGATGCACACAAAGAAGAAGAGTCATGGCAAACAAAATGGATTTTAAACATTAATGCTTGCTTGGGTGAAAAGCCCTATTTACCTATTAAATAATGTTACTTTTCAATTTCCATGGCCACTATTTGTTGAATTGACAACACTGGATTCATTGATCATAATTCAAGTCAAATAATCATATCCTATGCATCTAAATCATAGTGACAGAATAACACTACCTTTTTTCCACTGATTTTTTGTACTATTTTTCCGAATGGGCAATGATGGAGTTCCACTACTATCTGGTTCCCACACCATTATTTAAAGCATTCCCATAGTTACATAAACAATGCAATGCCGCTTAGAAAGGTTTGGTATACAATGAATGGGGTTCTTGGAAGCGTGCAGATGAGAACATGTAGAAGAAGAAAAAAATTCTAAGTCGTCCAAGTCTCACAATCATTCTCTTAGCGGTATGGCGGACATAAATTCTTAAATGGTTGACCATGTATTCATCCCTGGTCGCCTCTGCTCTGCTCGTGCAAGAAAACGACAGAGAATATTATGTATGTTCAACTCCTCTCACAAATATCTCCTATTCTTATTAGTCCCTGCCTAAAGCAACGTAGGGACTCTACATTCCATATGGTATTTACAGTGAATCATTTTGGCTTTGACTCCAAATATTTTTATGCTTTCCAAACTTCTACATAGGAGAAATGAAATGATTTTTTTTTAATATTTAAATTGATTTTATAACAACTTTATTGCTTTATTGGTTAACAAGATGGATGTTTTATTGCCCAACTTTGATAGATAAGATGAACTTTTGAATCTAGATTATAACTTTATTGAATCTATGTTCCATTTTCGAATGTTTCATAACTTAAGTTTTCAATCTATTATAACTTTATTGAATCTCCATCAGAACAATTTCATTGATTATCTTTCTGAGAGATTTTGATTATCTTTCTATGGCTTTAAATAGGCTATGAACGGCTTTAAACAAGCTCTGAATGTTTATGCATTATATCCACTGGAGTGAGATCGGAAGAGCGTCGTGTAGGGAAAGAGTGTAGATCTCGGTGGTCGCCGTATCAT
>CBVK0103148373.1:0-13072 GCA_900067695.1 Picea abies
ATACTTGTGGATGGAAAAAATCTAGAAGAGGAAGACTTTGCCACAAAGGTAGCAGGCTCTTTGGGATAAAAGGATTAAGGACAAGTTACAATCAATAAAATTTGAGGATAAAAGGATTGAGGACAGGTTGTCGAAAATTGAGAGGAAGTTGTATCTGTTTGAAGAAAAGGATGGGTCAGAGCCTTCACAAAGATTAGTGCAGTTTATAAGGAGGTGTGTCGAGTGTTTTGAGCCAAGTGAAGCAACTACTTCAAAGAAATGGTGAAACGATACATGTTTCCCGTTATACCGGTGTATGTAAGAAGATAGGAAAGACACCAGTGGAACGGTTCTAGTCTTTATTTTTTGTAACCGTTAAATATCTAGGAGTAAGGAAAGTTTTAACCGTCTAGGTTTGAGAACCTTTGTATAAATATAATTTCAAAAGACTTAGAGAAGGATTTTTTTTGGCCGATTGTAGAAAAGAAATTTCTCCTTTACCAGAATTAATGACAATGCAAAACGAAGATTCCATATTTCGTCAACCCTGAGTTACGTGTTCCTGTATACTTTCATGTTCATTATCATTTCTTACATATCTTTGATGAATGTTTAACTACAATTTAGTACAACATCTACTATGGTTATTTGTTATTTAGTCATCTAATTGTTTTACAGATTTTCCTTTGTGTTTGCTATCAACAGACACAAGATCTGTGAACTATTTAGATCATCATATTTTATGCTTCATTAAAGGTTTCTAGTCTAATTTGTTCTTTTGTTACAAAGTGAGATTCTTCCATGATTGATGCCTCATGTTGTTTAAACAGCTTTGTGTTTTCTTTCATCACATACATTATTTTCGATTTAACTCAGGAACGAGAAACGACCTCTGAAATTGTTACATTATTAATTCAAATTTGGGAACTTCTCTCATATATTCTAAAATAGAAACAACAAACCTCGAAAACCAAATAACAGATCTTCTAAAGTTGATTTTTCTCCATGATTGTACCTGCTGCAAGACAACCCAAGATTGAACCCGAGCTCACAGATCAGACCAGCATTGCTTTAACTTTGTTTAATACTATCTTAGAAACTGCCACCACCCGAGTTGAACTTGAACGTTCACGTGAAGTCATTGAACAGGACATAAGCATCCAAGAACGTTTTGAATCTAGACAAAGACAACTCAGAAATCATCCATAACTTCTTTCCTAAAGAACTATTTTTCTCTTTATATATTTTAAACCCTCTTTACTTTTTCAGATGCTTAGAATTCATACTTTAAAGCCTTAAGTATAAACTCTGGAACAACACTTGGCACATGTGATGGACAACAGTAAGTCATCCAATGACTCCACAACCCTCAAATATTGGCTCCCACATCCTCAAAACCCTGGATGATGGACAAATGGGCTTGGTTTGAGCAAATCTAGTCATTATGGCACATTGATGGGATGGAAGCCCCAGAGGTTGGGCAGAGTACCCTAGGGCCTATTTACCCACATGATAGAGGATTTTGCAGCAATAGTGACTCAAAAATAATTCATAGATGAGATGCAACCCTCCTCTCCTTGGACACAACACAACAAGGCCCTTGACACCACCCTCTTGACCTTGATGTCACCTTCTAGGGTGTGATGTTGTTAGGTTTTGATGGATGGATGGGTACCAGAGATGATTTGTCATGACCTTTGGTGAAGAGACACCTTGCTTGACATCTATTTTACCTTGAAGGATGCCATGTGGCCTATGAAGGCCTTACCTGAGCCTTTGGAGACTTGGCGTCACCCTACTTAGCCTTGATTTCTCACATGTGTGGGATATTTTTATTTATTTTTGCTCTTTAGCACTTTGTAAAGGGTTAAATGAGGGATCGGATGGATTTGTTGATTTTGTATGGAATTATCTGCAATCAGGGTTACATTCTCTTGGTTTCTTGGATGAAGTAAGTAAATTTCTGCAATTTAGGATCATGCTATTAATGTTTATGGTGAAATTATTATTTGTTGCAAGGAATCTTGTTTATTGAAACCCTAAGAGAGGAACATAAGTGCTTCTTCCTCTCACAAGGTGATATTTGTCTAAAATTGATTAATTGTCCTTGCTTATAGGGTTGGAACCCTAAAGCCCTAAAGTGCTAGAACTTTAGGATTTTATTCCTAGACTTTTGATTTTTGACCTAGTTGAAGCTAAGGGAGGAACAACTTCTAGGGCCCAAATGTTCTTTCACCCTAGAAGTTCTTCTCTTCAAGGTCTAAAACCTAAGGCTCAAATATGCTTGCACCTTAGGGTTTAGATCCCACCACTTGGTTTTAAGTAGGACAACCTTCAAGCTTAGTTGCATTTTGAAAGACTCCATAACCCTTAAATGCACTAGTCTTAAATCATTCTCATGGTGAATTGATTGATGAACTCGGTCTCTCAAAACTCTCAAGCTTTCTACTAACTATACTAACAATAACGATGGAAAACTTACTAAATAATTTGTTGTTTTCAGAAAAGGTTTGCCACAACCATATAAATCACCTTAATTTGTTGCATACACTAATTTATTGGTGGCTTAACTCACTTCTAAATTACCTCTAACAATTGGATAATGTTCTATTGGATGTATACTTAATTTCCCTAGTCAATTGTGGCATTTATGAGCACTTGTTATTTTTGGTGTTACAAATTATCTTTTGTTATTATAAGATTGGTTTACTATTGCAAATTTGCAACAACAATAACAATCTAACTTGTCTAGTGTTTAAAAGAGGTTTTTATTGCATACTTGAGCTTGGAAATTGTTAACTATATGTTGTAAAGTGTTATTGTTTTCGGAAGGTATCAGATCATCTTCAAACCTCTTATCTTTCCTTGACCTAGACCAATCATCTGGTAATCAAGATAGGGGGCAGTAGGCTTGGATAATAAACTTGTTATTTGATCCCTTGAGGTCACCAAGGAATCCTCCCTTGTGGTGGACCTCCTCCATCACTAAAACAAGGGAAATCCCTACTAAGGTGACAATGGTAGGTTCTTCCATAGTTACACAATATTTGGGAGTCTTGCGTTGGGATTTGTATAAGTACAAATCACGCGATAAAAAATATCATAACCATGGGTAAGTAGTGGAAAACTCTTTACCTCTTCAACATTTTGTATGTTGACCCAAAATATGGCCCAACTAATTTTAAGCCCACAAAGAATTTCAAGTCTCGAACCAAAACATTGTTTCTTTACTTTGCCTAAATTATGATTTATGAAATAATATGAAGGTAAGTAGGGGTCCCATTAGGAGAGGTTGTAGTCTTTGTTGAAGACATACATTTTATATTGTCTATGACTTGGGCCAAATTTCAGAAGCATTGTATAAAAGATTCACTTTCATTGTAAGTTACGTTGAAATATATGAAACCTTGTCTGACACACCATATTATATGATTGTCAGATAAATGCATGAGTTTTGACTTTAGTTACAATGCAAATCTTATGATACAATAAGCATACTTTTGGGCATAATGAAGACAATTTTGAGGAAGTGATTGATTTAATACTTACATTATAATGATGGAATTTACATGGTATATGGTACATGTGGTTTGACAATCCAAGCACGGGTTAAAGTTTTAAGTATATAATAATGGTGCTTTAGTTCAAAGATATAACATGATGTTTGATATATCGAGCCTATGGTTCAACTCATAATCATATACTATGAGCTTGCATGGAATTTTGGGCTAACAATGTGTTATAAGTCAAGGTTATAGTAACATTATGTTACATGATTTGATTAAGAGGAATACATTAGAATGTGGTTAAAGTATACAAACTATATGATACAACTCATATTAAAAGGTGATAATACAATGTGACATGTTATGTTATATAGTGGATGGTTGTTCGACATTGATGGCAACAAGTTGGTTCATTTAATATTGGCAGGTTTCACATATGGTAATCTTGAGATACATTAGGGTTGGTATGAGCATTTTTCCATTCTAGCGAGCACTTGAAACTGACAGTGGAGTTGGAGGACCGCCTTTCTCCTAGGCAGTAAACTTGGACCCAATTCTAGTGAACACTTGTACCTGGTAATTAATTTGAGAAAAAATATAAGAATCCAAGTTGGTGGGAGAAGGTAGTGTGCAAAAAAAGAAATTTTAAATGTCGAAAGTGAAGGTATGCAACTCTTTTTGTTGTTGTGAATGTATGAAATAACTATGGCAGTTGTTTTCTCATTTTCTTTAAGTTCTTGATAGCTTTGCTCAATCTAAATCACTCTGTCTCTACCTACTCTTGACATTGTTCAAATGGAGCATGCTCATATAGACTCAATTCAAATAAAATTGAATAGAGTTGTTACTCATTCTTGACCTTTTCTCCTACATATACTACATTTCTCTTAGTTTCTCCATAACCCTATCTCAGGATGACACACAACTATGGTATACAATTGCCATTTTAATATATATGTATTTGCCTTTGTCACTAAAGAGGAAGAAAATCAAATCAATGATAAATTTTGACTCTTGTTTGAATACAATAGAAAGGCTCACATGCATGGTATAATCTTTTCTCAATGATGATATCCATGTACATTATCACCTTATTCACTTGTACCCATCCAGTTCAATAACAATGCTACTGTTTATATTTGAGAAAAAAGAAAAAGAAAAACAAAAGGGGTTTTCCCCCTTTTGATAAACCATTTCCTTATCATTACAATTTTGTTTCACGCCATGCCTATACTCTGTTTTCAAAGAAAATTTCCAACTATTGGGTATACTATCAATCTATTATTTTTCCCCTGTCATTACTCATACCCTGTTACATGAAAGAGGTTGCAAGTCTACTATGTATATATTTTAAGGGCTCCAATATACATGTTCTAAAATATGTGTTAAAAGGAAATCCTTTTAGCCGAATTGGATACTTGAGTATATTGTTAACGTGTTCTCCTCTGGCTCTATAATTATTCCTTTTGCAATTGCCTGCATGCAAGAATATTGGCTTGAAAAACTATTAAAGAAACATAGAATATTGTGTAATGTTGTCAAACCATTAAGTACATTTCATGAGTAAAATGTATTTACAGAGCTCACATGTTGACTGGATCATGAAGGCAACCCATTATTCCATCCTCTTAAGTTGTGTACCTCATTTTCCTATCCATCATAGAACTGTATTAATGGACATCCAATGAAGTATTATTCATTATGTTTAAATGCAGTTAAATTTATGTTATATGTTTAAGATGTTTTATGGATGAAGAATGACTTTGTTTGTGCATGATTTATATGAGTTTCTTCATCATAGGTTCCCGAGGATGCCGAAGAGGATAAGGAAGGAGGCCTAATTTTATCTAGCAAGAAGGGAGGAACAAGAGGACTAGATGTTTCGTTCATTTCAATGCCAACTTTGATGAGTTTAACTAATTGGCACAAACTAGGCATCTTTTCTTGGGTGGACAACAAGCTCTACCTCAACCTTTTATACTTGCAGCGTCATCCAAGCATAGAAAACATTCCTTTGTGGCCTTTGTTTGTTGTGGAGCTTGATTATCTTCCTAATTCAAAGGTCTTGTCTCAACCAAATTTGGATCCCAAACCTTGTTGGGGTTTTGTGTTATAGTCTTTGCACGATTAGCCTCATGTGTTGTTACATTGTGTTGAGCACAACTAGGGGGGTCACATGGGGGGAGAATCCCCCAAGCAAAAGTTTTTGGGTGGTTTTTTTGCATCTGTTTTGGCACATAGTTGTATGGCCTATGGTTTTCTAATTTCAGTTGAGGAATTAAGATGGTAATCTAATCCAGGTTAATGGATTAGGGATTTTGGATGTTGTGGGATCCTATATATTATTAATTTCATAGTCAATGTGGACCATTCATTATTAGGTCACAGATCATATGGTAGAGGTTATGTTGGAACCTTTTTTCCCTAGAAGGCAACCCCTTTTTTAAAATGAAGGCATTGTATTGCGAATTTGCATGGTGAGAGATTGTAGTGCATCTGAGAGAAGAGATTGTGAGAGAGTGAAGAGTATGTTGGAATGGATGTGTTGTAGGTGTTATCCCTTCATTTTGTTGGACAAAATAAAGGAAGGACTGACTATTTATCCATTGACGTCGCCCATATCAAGTGAACCACATATATTGGTGTCTCTCTCGTATTTTGTTCTTCTACGTTTTATTTCCATATTCATTTTAATTTGTTTTTATTATTATTTCTTTGCGAACAACTAGTATCAAAGCCAAATGTATATTTGGTTGATAAAATCACAAGAAAGGAGGGTTCCTGGATCGAGTTGGAGTAATGGAAGAAGCAGGTAAGTTTAGGGTCGAGAAGTTTAATGAAAAAAACTATGGAAGACTATCTATATCAAAAGAATATTTTCTTACCATTGGGTGGAATATCAAAGAATTCGATGACTATAAAGGGCAAAGAATGGGAGGTTCTTGACAGAAAGACACTAGGAAAAATACAGTTGTGTTTGGTAGCATTAGTGGCTTTCAACATTTCAAAAGAAAAGACAATTGAAGATATGATGAAGGCATTGGATAAATTGTATGAAAACCCTCATCCTCCAACAATATATTTCTTATGAAGTGTTTATATAATATGAATACATTAGAAGGTGGGTCTATTGTTGATCATTTAAATGAGTTTAACACAGTAATTAGTCGGTTGAGTTTTGTAGGAGTAAACTTTGATGATGATGTTAAGACTCTTTTGGTTTTGTGATGTTTGCCAAAAAGTTGGAATGACTTGGTCATGGATGTGAGTAATCATGTCTCTGGTTCAAACACTTTGAAGTTTTATGATGTTATTGGTGTTATCCTTAGCGAGGAAATGTGATGGAAAAGCACATGTGAGACGTCAAGTAATGAATTGATTGTGGAGAATATGGGAAGAGAAAGCGAGAGAGGAAAGATCCCAGGGAATCATAGGAAGTCTAAGAAGGATGGATCCAATTCCAAAGGGAAACTAGAGTGCTAGAATTTTAGAAAGAAAGGACACCTGAAGAAAGATTGTTCATCTCAGAAAGGAAAACAAGGAGATAGACAACATGAGAAAAATCAAGAAGCAAATGCAACAGGTGATGTGTTGCAAGATGATTTAATACTTTTATTAGATAATATTAATGATTCTCGAGTGGTATACTCAAGGGCTTCATTTCATGCCACACCCCATAGGAAATATTTTCATGATTATGTTCAAGGTGGTTTTGGACAAGTTTATTTGGGTGATGGTAAACCATGTAAAATTGTTGGAAAGGGTAAGATATATATAAAATTACAAAATGGAAATCCATGGTTGATGAAATAGGTGAAGCACGTTCTTGACTTGAGAAGAAATATAATTTCAACAGGGCAGTTGGATAGTGAAGGCTATGTCGTTAGATTTACGATAAATTCATGGAAGGTCACTAAAGGATCACTGAGGATAACAAAAGGAGAAAAGGTAGGTATGTTGTGTTTATGTATCGATAACGCCAAATTTTCTATTGCTTTAGCTTCTATAAGAGCGGATACAATATTATGGCATCATAGGCTTGAGCACATGAGTGAGAATGGGATGCAAATCCTCCACTCAATAAATTTGTTGCCAGATTTGAAGCAGGTTGATTTGGATTTCTGTGAGCACTATGTTTATGGAAAACAAAAGAGAGACATATTTCCAAGAGTTGGGAAGGAAAAGAAGAGAAAAAAGTTAGAGCTTACATTTACAAATGTATGGGGACCGAATTAGGTATCATCTCTTGGTGGTTCTTATTATTATGTTACTTTTATTGATGGCGCAACTAGGAAAACTTGGGTTTTTTGCATTAAAAAAAAATCGGATGTTTTTTTATACCTTTAAGAAATGGAAAGCTTTGGTTGAGAATGAGATAGGAAATAAGTTGAAGTGCCTTAGATCAGATAATAGAGGCAAATACTACAACAAGGAGTTTGATAGTTATTGTTCATACCATGGGATTCAAAGAGAGAAGACAGTTTCAGGAACACCACAAGGAAATTTTGTGTCAAAAAGGATGAACTTGACAATCATGGAGTATGAGATTGCATGCAAGATTTGCCTTATAGTTCTCGGAAGAAGTTGTGGATACTATTGTTTTCTTAATAAATAGAGGGCCTTCAAGTTCCTTTGATGGTGGCATTCCATAGGAGGCATGGATAGGTAAAAAGTTAAATTACTCATTTTTTTAGACTTTCTATTGTGAAGCATTTGTCTATATTGATAAAGAAAATAGAACAAATCTTGAGGCAAAATCCAAGAAGTGTACTTTTATTGGATATGGAGTTAATGATTTTGGATATCGCTTACATGATTATGAAAATCACAAAATCATTAGGAGTAGAGATGTGATATTCAATGAGATGGTCATGTACAAATATGAGTTGCAGGAAAAGGCAAACACCTTAATGAAATCATAGAAAATGAAATTCTAGAGGTGCTAGAAAATCAAAATGTTCAACAAAAAAAAAATAGGTACTTCAAACTCATGTAAGTCCAATTAGGAGATCTACCAAGTTAAGTAGACCCCCTGAATGATACTCTCCTTCAATGTATTATTTATTGTTGACTGATTCTAGTGAACCAGAAATATATGAAGAAGCAATGCATGTAGAAACTAGAAAGAAGTGGGAGCAAGGCATGAAAGAGGAGATTGAATTTTTGGTACATAACTAGACTTGGGATTTGGTTTAGTTGCCTGTAGGTAAAAGAGAATTATAGAATAAATGGGTTTACAGGTTGAATGAAGAAGATGGAGGCAAAAAGAGGTACAAGGTCAAACTTGTTGTAAAGAGGCTTGCACAGAAGAAAGTTATATATTTTGATGAAATATTTTCTCTTATTGTTAAAATGACTTCAATTGGAACTATTTTGAGTCTAGTCGTAGTAGAAAATTTGCATCTTGAATAGTCAAATGTAAATACAATTTTTCTCCACGGGGATTTGGAGGAAGAGATTTATATGCAACAACCATAGGGGTATGGGGTCAAAGGGAATGATAAATTAATATGCAGGTTGAAAAAGAGCTTGTATGGCCTAAAACAAGCTCCAAGGTAGTGGTATTTGAAGTTTGACAGGTTTACGAGAGAACAAGGTTATAATAGATGTCATTTTGATCATTGTGTTTATTTTAAGACACTAGAAAATGAATGTTATATTATCTTGTTATTGTATGTAGATGACATGCTTATTGTAAGGTATAACATGAAAGATATAAATGTGCTAAAAAAAAAATTAGTCAATTCATTTGCGATGAAGGATTTGGGTGTTGCAAAGCAAGTCCTCGGTATGAGAATAACAAGAGATAGGAAAAATAAAAAAATTAACATTGTCTTAGAGTGAGTACATAAAGAAGGTGTTCGAAAGATTTAAAATGCAGGATGCAAAACTAGTTAGTACACCTTTGGCCAACTATCTCAGACTGATTAAGGAGGTGTGTCCCAAGACACAGAAGGAGATAGACTACATCTCCAAGGTTCTATACTCATCAATAGTTGGTATCTTGATGCATGTGATGGTGTGCACAAGGTCAGATATTGCACATTCAATGAGAGTTGTGAGCAAGTAGGTATATGAACAATCCAGGTAAAGAGCATTGGAAAGTAATGAAGTGGATTCTCAGGTATTTGAGAGGTATTGTTACATAGGCGTTATGTTTTGGAGGTTCAAACATTGTTCTACAAGGATATGTTGATTCAAATATGGCAGGTGATCTAGATAGGAAGAGGAGCACCATAGGGTATGTTTTTAATGTAGGTGGAACAACAGTAAGTTGGATTTTGAAATTGCAAAAGGTTGTTGCACTTTCAATAAGAGAAGCAAAGTATGTTGGTGCTACAAAGGCTAGTAGAGAAACGATTTGATTACATAGGTTTATAAAGGAATTGGGAAAGAAGCAAGAGAATAGTAGGTTCATAGGTTTATAAAGGAATTGGGAAAGAAGCAAGAGAATAGTAGGTTGTATAATGATAACTAGAGTGCCATTGATCTTGCAAAGAAATCAACCTTCCATTCTAGGACTAAAAATATAAAACTCATGTACTATTTCATACAACCAGTTTTGGAAGATGGACCGTTGAAGCTAGAAAAGATACACATTGGACAAAATCCTATAGACATGTTAATGAAGGTAGTAACCAGAGATAAAATGAGTTCTTTATGAGTTTCAGTTGGCCTTCAAGCATGAAGTTGAAGATGAAAATATTGTCAAGTCTAAAGTTGGAGGATAGTCCAACAAATGCAGTAGCGATGGAGTTGTTTTGATCGGTCTCCAAGTGGGAGATTGTTGGTTGTGGGGCCTAATTATCTTTCTAATTCCAAGGTCTTGTCTCAACCACGTTTGGATCCCAAAACCTAGTGGGGTTTTGTGTTATATTATTTTCACGATTAACTCCATGCATTGTTACATTGCACCATGTGTAGTGGCGGGGGGGGGTTTGGCGGGGGGGGGTTCACAAGGGGGGCAGAGCCCTCGAGCAAAAAAACTTTTCCCTTAAGAAAAAAAATTTGGGAAATTTTTTTGCATCCATTTTGGGTAGTTTTGGCACATGGTTTTCTGACCCATGGTTTTATAATGTTGGTTAAGGAATTTAGGTTGTAATATGAACTAGGTCAATGGATTAGGGATTTTGGATGTCGTGGGATCTTATATATTATATTGTAATTTCATATTTAATTTGGACTGCTCATTATTAGGTCACATATATGATGGTAGAGGCTATATTGGTACCCTTTTCCCCTAGAAGGCAACCCATTTTTTAAAAGGAGGGAATTGCATTGCGGTTGTGCATGGTGAGAGATTACAGTGTGTCTAGGAGAGGAGACTGTGAGAGAGTAAAGAGGAAGTTGAAACAAATGTGTTGTAGGTGTTATCCCTTCATTTTGTTGGACGAAATAAAGCAAGGACTGGCTATTTCTCCATGGATGTAGCCCATATCGAGTGAACCACATATATTGGTGTCTCTCTCGTATTGTGTTCTTCTATGTTTTATTTCCATATTAATTTTAATTTTTTTATTATTATTATTCCTCTACAATCCTATTCCTAATATCCCATTGTCCCCAAAATTAATCTCATTAAATTTTCCTATCCCAGGAAAATTAAATGGCCCCCCTACTAAATTTCTATATAAACTTTGAAGGACATAAGTAGTTCCTAAGGTCTAAGCAGTCATGTGATGTTTATAGAGGAAGGAAAACATTCACCTTCAATATTGTCTTCTTGATAATCTGTTCTTTTTCCATCGATTGTGGGAAAAAAGTACTTTTCATTTCATCCTTGTTTTAGTTTCAAAGTTTATTTGATTTAAGATTTTCTCTAAATCTCATTCGTAATTCAAATTATTTGTAGGGAGTTGTAATATTTCCCTAGCCCAAAGACCTATCATATTGTCTGCATTGAACTCTTTCCATTAGAAAGTTGGTTCATCCTATTCACAATAACTTTCTGAAACCTGAAGCCCAAAATCCTATCAGGCTCCCCTCTTTGGTTTTTCCCCGTCGGATTGTCAAGTTATACTTGCAAGTGGTTTCCTCCAAAGGGTTTTTACCGAAATCCCATCAGATAAATATTTTCAAACTTCCCCTTTTGGAATGTTAAAAGGTTTAACATCCTTCCAATCAGTCTTTTCCAAAGAACCTTCTTTCCGATAGACCTTTTTCGGAAAGTCTCCTAGCGATGAACTTTCCCATTTAAATCCTTCTTGCAAGCTTAGCTTTAGATGTTTGTATTTCATTACTTCAAAGACTTTATTCATGATGAGTCATAAAGGGTTTTATTAATTAAAATATTATTAACCTCTATTCTCTCTTTTCCCTTGATAAGTGCATTTTAGCACTCTTCTTGAGGTTGAATTCCTAAATATTCACATGATGAATCTTTGTCAAGTTTGTCGTGAATTAATCACCCATATCCTTTCCAAATAGGTATTCACAATTGAAATATCCCAAAGATGATTCTTTCTAAATTCCTTCTATACGAACATATTCCTTCAATAAGATTCTCCAAAATCTATTCTTCCAAAAAGTTTCTTTGGAAAGGTTCTTTCCGAAGAGAGTTTTCCCGGTAATAGATCTTCCTGAAACTCTATCTTTCCAAATGTATTCTTTCAAGAGAATTCTTCTAATGGCATTGATAGTCATGTACATTTCCCGCCTGCTATGAGCTCAAGCCTAGACGTATTAATTACAGAGATAGTTGATGGGAAATTAAGTATTAAAAAACCTAATTCAAGCACTGCAATAGTCATTTTTTTGAAAATTAAGTCCAAAAGAAGTTTGCAAGAAGAATCTCCCTAGCTAATTGAAAATTTATGTGATAAATTGTAAAGCACTCAACAATTCAAAGGAAACACAGAATGTCGAGAACCCAAGTGCGAAGAGGAAAAGCGCCCGCCGAGAATGTTTTTGTTCAAGGGAAAAGTCAATATAACTTGTTACTATCGGATACGAGCTTACTTCAACGGAATGGATTATCGTCCTACATAGAATGACATTTATAGAATGTTCGTCAATGAGGATTTTTCAAGGGATGATGAAGACCTGGCGGTATACCAAAATATAAATAAGAGTGGGCTATACGTTGTTTCTTCTAGACCCACCATCTTGCCCTGTAATGATGTGGTAATATCAGAGTTGAGTCTCAGAAATGTCATCTTTTTACCAACCTCTTCCTTGACTTTTAATCATTTTTCGTTTGTGTGTAACCTTGTATTAAGACCATTTTTATGCTTGTGTGTGGGATTAGGATCAATATTTTCCAACACATTTATTTTAGTATTTTAAGTGAGTTTATGATTAAATATTAGAAAAATAACATGTTTTCACTTATGCTTGAAAATTGCATGAGTTTGGTGATGTTTATAGGTATATTTGGAGATTCCAACAATGCCAAATTTTACCACTTAGCCTCAAATTCGATTTTCCCATTCAACCCTTAAAGATTTGATGAAGATTTGGGAGGATCAGTCAAGTATTTTGATGGAGAAGAATCATGGAAGATTTGTTATCAAATATTTTAGAGAGATTTGTGGGAAGATTTTTAGAGATATTACTTGCTAATTATTAGCAAATGGTTGTAACCACAT
>CBVK0103148377.1:0-11016 GCA_900067695.1 Picea abies
GTGTAGGATTCCCAAGTTGTAGCACTTGATTTTTGGTTGGGTCAGGCTTTTCCCAACCTAAAACTTGTGCTATAACACACTAAGCTTCAATACAACTATGTTTGGTTACAATGGTTTGCAAAAGATCAAAGGTATTGTAGTACATTCTTTTGTGCTTGTATGGTATCTTTAATGTTGAATGTTGTTATCTCAATTCTTTACTAGATTCATATTTTCGTATCATCTAGGAATTATATGGAGATAATCCCACATAAGAAGGATATGGACAATTAGGAAGGGGAAGAGAAGGACGAGGGAAAGAAAGAAGGGGGGAGAAGAAGGAAGGCAGGGGTCATAAGGAGAAGGGTAGTGATGAATCCAAAGGTGATGGTGAAGACAAGAGGGGTGAACACAAAAACAATGGAGTTCATATCCCTATATATGTCATCAAGTATGTCTTATCAATCCCATGTAAATAAAATAAGAAGATATGGAAGAATTATTTAGCATAAAGCTAGGCTAGGTGGCCTATGAAAACACTAGTACTTAGCAGGTTGAATGTTGTTTTCTACTCTTCATTGTAGTGCATTAGCCTAAGCTTTGAAGGGAAGAGATGGGTTTCAGAGAGGATGTATGCTTGCGTAACTAAATAAATATATGATTGTAAATGCTTGTTCTTTATTATTCCCTTCATAGTTTCCTTATGATTATTCACATCAATTTCTATTTTTTCCTTCACAACGACCTTATCATTCGTTTTTTTCCTTCACAACGACCTTATCATTCGTCACATTAGTTTCTACAAGTTGTCCTCTTGTTAATGATCAATTTGAACTCCTTGGAAGAATAACATCAAAATTATGTGCAATTATGACAACAATTCACAACATGTAGTTTTTTATCAAATATATATTATGACTCATTAGACACTATATATTTATATATATAACACTACTTTAATGCAATAAGGCATGAATATGATGACTACAATGTGTAGAAAAATTAAGTGACACAAACATGATGGAACTATGATACTAATCGGTATAAATAAGACTCAAGTAAAAAAAAAAAAAACTTAATATTTTTAACATGATAAAGCCAACACAACTTCAATGCAAATTTACATCACAAAATCTTGACATACGACACCTAAAAATTTGAAAAAAAAAAACACAGGTTGTAGCGATGCAAAAAAAATGACACTACAACCTTATATTGTAGTAGTGAGTTGAATTGTGTTCTTCTCTACTATACATGCCTCACACACCTCTTTCCTCCCTTCTTGTATGTTTGTCAGTTCAAGTACTACTTTAGATTTGGTTATTGAGAAAAGATACTAGAAATTGACACGTACACACCTTTTATTCCATAATTAATTGTTGTTGATGTCGATGTTACTTTCACTATGTGTCACTAAGGCATATGACCTCGTGACATCACCCACCACTAAATTGTGATTTCATGTTTTTTTATCCCTAATGCATGTACTTTTCATGTCTTCTTTACCACCACAAAGAAATTATCTACTTAGAATATTACATCCATATCTGAACATTGATTAGCTATTTCATTTATGAGAAGAATAAGATTCTTTAGAATATAAAGAAGATTCTTAATTATGAAAGTTTTATTGTCTAGTTCAATTGAAACATTGTCTCTTCGTTCCACAAAATGTGCTCTGTTATCATTCAAAATGATCAAATTTTATACAGATTTGTCCTCAACAAATCATTTAGATTTATTAGTCATGTGTTTAGATGCACTAAAATCAAAGTACCAAGAACTTACTTTGCCTTAAGTTTGAGAAACAACATAGGCATAAAGATTTTTTCTTATTTATGCTCCTTTTTTTTCATCAACATATGTTTGCTTTCTAGTATGATTACCTTGCTCTAATACATACAAACTTTTCCTACATTCAACCTACAAATGACCCATTTTACCATAGTAGTAACATTTCATATTTTTGGATTTGGATATACCTTTGGTTGAATTCGAAGTTCTAGGCACCCTTTCACGATTGGTTGACCTTCTTCTTTGTTTTTTCCTACTTTCCAAGAAAGTGTTTTTAGTGGTGTTAATGCTACTCTAGAAGTGTTTCTTCCACATCCTTCTACAACATCGAATTTTACAATTCTCAAAGGTTATATCGATAATCTTAGAAGTGATATCAAGGGTTTCTACAAAATATTCAAAAGAAGGCTGCATAGTTTTTCGAGTAATTACCACTGTGTCTTCTTTAATTACCTCTCTCTCTCAATGATCAATATGTGGTCTATAATATATTTCAAACTTCAATGCATGATTTGAAATTGATTCTTCATATTCCTTTGCATTGAAAACAATATAGTTTAAGAATAATTAAAAGGTGTTGTCTAGTTGTTCTACGAAATGTTTTTTTTGGCCGAAATCTGGCGATATAAATTTACAGGAATCAATAGTTTTTGTTGTTCAAATTCATTTATGAATGCAGAAATGGATTTAGCACGTTGAAAAACCCCTAGGGCACTCGGATTATAGATAAGTAATCACTCAAATCTACGAATCTAACAATTTCTCGCCGGATTTTGGGCAAATGTCCCCAGAAAAAATCCTCATTTCATAGAACTTTTAGCCTATGGATAATTAAAAGGCCTCCTCTATTTTGAAGTTTCATGCATTTCTTGGAGTCATGTCCATGTCGATCATGCATCCTCCCCATCTTGCACTCGTGGAAGCATCTAATCACTCACCAACATCTTTATGAGCAAATTTTTTTATTTTTTTTTCATAGTCATAGTCATCTCTATCTATAAGTACTCTATTTTAGAGGTATTGAAATTCATGCACATATAGTTTTGTAAGAGCTTTCTTAGTGGCCATTTCAAGTAGCACTTATATTGGAAAATGGTGATCATTTGTTGTTTCCATATGTTAAAGTTATAGCTATTGAATTTTTTACTAGGCTCCAATATCATAAAAAAAATTAGCGGAGCCATACCAATAAAAAAAATTAGCGGAGCCATACCAATAAAAAAAAATGTGCATTAATATTGTTACCAAGAGTTTGTATTAGCCTACCTTGGACTTATTACATCATACATAAAGTTTCTTTCAAGCTACCCAAAAAATGGTATGCTAATAGTAGGTTGCATTGTTTCTAATTGCCCTAAATTAGCCTTAACAACTATAGAGCTAATTGGGCCATTGTTTTGACACATTTTACACTTGTCAGTTGGCTCTTTGACTATCCTTACCTCATCCATATACCTAGTTATTACCCTTTTTACCATGTCTTTTCATGTTTTTGAAGTCAAATTCCTTTAACAACCTCTAAGAGGTTAATGTTATGCATTTTATTGATCCCGATGTCTTTGAAAGGTTAGATTGAATTTCTATAACATATGTCATTAATGATGATTTTCTCAATTTGTTTTTGTACCAACAATTCATTTTTGGTACATGAGTTTGGTTGTTATCATACTTCCACATCTTCGGTTGAAAAACGACCACCTGGGTTTCAAAGATCTAGATGTCAACATGGTGTGTGTCCCTTGGTTCATGCCTGGGTCACACATGGAAACCTCCAGGCGTGGTCAAGGGTTTTTAGAGAAAAATGTGCCAGGATTAGCAGCAACAACCTTATGTTGATTGATTTGGGTTGTATCTTAAAGGTATGCATCCTCATAAAATTTAAATGGCAGCGCTGCAAAACCCATTCGGTTTGGTAAGTTAATCATCTCTCAATTGCATGACAGCTTAAACCTCAAGTCAAAGATTGCACTATAAGCCATTAATGAAACCTCAAGCCATTGAACTAATTATTGTTCATAGATTTGATTTCAAGTCTTAAGTGTTTTTATCCTCTCACACATTGAAGTTTCAAGTATTCATTGATTAAACAAGATCCCATAAGAAAACATACTCATGCATATACCACACATTTTGGCATAGTATGCAGTGCCCTTATTCATCTTGATATAAATTGGTGAATGCAAGATGAAGGTGTCTGAGATTCCCTTTTGATTCCCTTGTGTTGCTTTGTGATTTGGATTGATATCTATCACTTAATTTCATTTACTGCATCCTAAAGTGTGTTTTGTCGGTATTAGTTGCTAACATAGGACAAAATAGGCTCTAATCCTACATTTCCTGTGCTTGCACTTCAAAGTCTATGAACTCTTGGATTGATGATTTAATGTCAAGGATTTATACATATAAATAACCCGGCAGAGCCTACATTATTTCTCTAAAAATCACTTGATTTCTAAACCATGTTATACGTAGTCAGTGGGATCATTGATGGGATTTTTTAGGGTCAAGCATGTGCCTAATATTATCTTGTGTGGTATACTCTATCTTTGCCTTCACTTTAGTATTTTTTTTGTGCTTCTAAACTTGTCTTCGTGATGATATGTGACTTAACGAGTTGCATTCTATGTCCCTCCATTGTATCCATTGTTTTATTTGTAATAGGGTTAAATAATCATTGTGCATGGGTGGGTTTGTCATTTCCCACCAACACATTTCACCAACTTGTGTGATCCAGGAGGATTCAGGATGGCCAAAATTTTAAAGTCCTCATATTGCCTCAAGACTAGCACCATGTTTAAGAGTTTGATGAGAGTTTTTTGATGACGTGAGCGAGAGCTCAAACAACCTCCATATGCAAAAGTTATGACCAGTGAAAGTTCTGGTCCAACGGGGAAAAATTCAAAGTGACAGAGACATGTGGCAATGATGATGTGTCATGTTGACATGGAAGTGATGACATGGTGGTGTTGATGTGGCATGTTGACATGGAATGATGATGTGGCAGTGCTGAGATGGCATGATGACGTGGCAGACAAGTGGACCAGTGAGAAAGTGACACATGGCACCACGTGGCGCACGGGTGGTCATGGAATATTTCATTGGTCATTGTTTATTTATTTAACAAACGAATTGAAAATATTTTTATCATATAACGAATATTTATTAAAAACCATATTCCATTAAAAAGTGGATCCAATCTCCATTAAAAGAGGATCCAAAATCCATTAAAAGTAAGTGGATCCAATCTCCATTAAAAGAGGATCCAAAATCCATTAAAAGTGGATTTGGTTATTTTAAAATATGTCAATTTTTATATGATATATGGTTATAAATCATATATATTATATGGTTGTTAAAACATATATTTCATACCCATTTAAAAAATATGGTCAAGGCCATTAAAAGTGGGGAATCATATCATATGGATGGATTATGTCATATGGTTACAGATTTTAACCATATATATATGGTTCACCAAAAATTAGTTGGTCATATTATATATGGGATTTTTAAAGACCATATGCTTATTATTTACGGTTTCTGTTGCATAGGCCATATATTATTGGGGAAAATCCATATATATATGGGTAACATATTGTTATGGTTAACCAATTAATTGGTTTGGTAGGACCATATATGTATTAAAGTTGATATTTTGTATGTTTTATTCCCCACATTAAATGAGACCAAATCCCATTAAATGTAGGTGAAGGAAGACTTGGAGTATTGACCCTTTGGTATATAAACAAGGGGGATTTTACCATTTGGAGGAGGCAATTTTCATGCCCAAGAGGCTTGTTGGTAATGAGGGAAGCTTAATACAGAACATAGCCATGTGTATAGTCATTTTTTATCAGAATTATGAGGCGGACGCAATGGTTTAGATCAAAACTGGATCTGAGCAGCATAATTGAAAGACATTTCCAAAATTTGGATATGTTCATGTAATTTTTCCAATTTTGTTGATTTAATGAAAAGGTCATTCCACGAGAAGCGAACCCAGAGACGTAACCAGGGTGTCTGGTGAACTTCGTCATCAAGTTTTGGTGTATTTGTGTAATTTTGTTCTCTTTTATCTCCTCGTTACTTTTCATGATTTACTTATGTGAATGGGTTATGCAAGTTAATTTCATAAGTAAAGATTCTAGTTAAGTGAATCTATCTACATAACAATGCAAGATGCACTGTCAATTTAAAGATCATGTTAACTGAGAAACGATTTGTTATCAATGAAGGATTAATGATTAAATTGGTGACTAAAGACTTATTAGATCATTGTGTTACAATGTTCTTAGCATTGGTGACGGTGAAAATGTGCACTCAGGATCCTCTCCTTTAGAATTTTTTATGTGCAATTGTTTATGATATTTACTTGACTCCTCCTCCTCTTATGAGCTTCCAATTTATCTACTTTTTTGTTGCATAGATTTAGTCTATTGGTGAGTTCAAGGGGATTATTTGATAAGCATTGAAGCTCGAGTTTCTTTTGAATTCCTCTAAATAGTTCATACAATGTTTGAGGCACTTCAACATTCAACACACTGCATGCACCATCCTTCAGGGATTTTTTGAATCCTTATTTGTATCATAGCTTGTGAATATTTGATCAACTAGACATCTCTTTCTTCAAACAATACTTAAACATAATAAAGAGTAGTGTATTCAATGGTGGCACGTCCCCACAGTGTGCCTGCCCAGATCTTGCGATCGTGCACCTCTTGAGGGAGTGAAACATTGTGACGGTTCTAACTTGCCGCTTGCAAACACCAAGGATACTTCATCTAGACTACACCTCTTAACCTAGAGCATAACCATACTTTGTTCTAGGCTACGGGCGAGTCACACTCCTACTCTAGTGCAACTCTCTTTTATACTTAGACAATTTGTTAATAGTCTTAACACTTAGTCATTTAAGCATACATCCATGAAACTAAGAGAACACTTGTGAAACAAACAATAGACATGCAGACATAGTGTGGGTGGCACAAGACGTTCCCAACACCCGACTAAGTCTTATTATTGCAAAACATTTACAATATGAGCACTATTGGCTCGATTTACAACTTGGGCAGAGTCACACGAATCGCCTCACCTCACCAAGACACTCATACACAAATTTATCACACCAAGACTCATCCGTCGTAACATCTTTCGCAATTTTTGTGGTGCACCTCCACCACAGACTTTCCATCTCTTCTCTATCACAAGACTTCACACAGACTCGTGGTTCTGTCTCATGGCTGACTCTCTCAAACCTGTGACAAGACTTCCCTAAAATCAATCCAAAATAACATCGCCCCAAGTCTATCCACAGAATCACCTCAAGGAAACACAAGTCCTCCCATGTGGACCGACTTGGCTCCTTAAGGGAGCTCGTGTCTCTTCATCCAAGTCTGCCTCAGAATCACATAGCTAATATTTTCTCCTTATTGTGCAAATATTCCTTCCTTGGTTGTGCACCCTTGTTATCTTATATGGATTCCAAAGGTCACCATTGTGAACAGTCACATCCTTTGGGTGTGCCACATCCCTTCGTGAACCATCACACCCAAACGAATCATCATACCCCTTCCTGGACCCAATGCACCTGAATGAACCTATGCATCCATCAATTGTCACTTCCCTTGGGACCGATGCACCACAACCTTGGTGCACACCTCATGCCAACATGCCCCAACCTCTTTGGTGCACCCCTTCGCTTGGTCACTTATGCCTCATGCTTGGTAAATCCCCTTGACATGTTCACTTGCCCAAGGTGCCCACTTTCCCAACTAGTGCGACTATTGTGTGTTGTAGCAACCCCAAGTTTTGTCTCCTCGAGGACTCGAGCAAGGGTCTTCGTGCCCTTCTAATCGAAGACCTTACATCCTCCCCCACCTCAAGTCATTGTCGTCCCAGAAAAAATCCACAAAATCTGTGATCTTCAAGTCTTCGCCCAAACTTGTGCCCCCATCGCAACTAAGTCCGATAGAAACCCTAAGTTTCATGCCAACTAGAAACCCCAAATTCTGCCAAAGTGGAAACCTCAAGTTTCCTTGCGAACTGCAAACCCCAAGTTTCCGAATCAAACTGCAATCATCTTCAACTTGTGCAACCATCCACACTTCCCTCTGCCCAAAGTTGTGTGCGACCAATCTGTCCACTACACTGGAAATATGTATCTTCCCCAACTCTATTCACAATGTCCAAGCTGCCATTGTCCTACTATGATGATCACACTTTGTTATGCTCCTGTTGCTACCTCAACAATTGCTCCAACCTCAAGAAAAATTTCTAACTTTTTGTTGTGTCCATACTTCAACCAACTATGTCATGTCTCTGTGCACTGACATCCTCCATGCCCATGACTGATTTGGTAGCTAGTCTAATCATTATGCCCAACCCATGAGAATTCACTTCCTCATGCCCTAACTTAGTTTTTTATGTTTTCATCTTTGTCACTCCATCCAACTCCAAAGACTAAGGAAATTTTCCACCCTTGCCTCATTGTTGTTTCCATTGTCCAATCTTCGTCAAGGAGATCCTCCACAATGTCTAAGTGCTACACTTCAAACCTACTAGGGCGTTTGTACTTTGACTTCCTTATGTAATTCATTCTATCCACACAACAACCTCAAACCAAGGAAAGGTCACCCCTCACCTTTTTGTATTGTGAAGTCACTCCAAAACAAAGTCCTCCATGACATCTTGACTCCATTTCCCATCTCGTGGTGTAGTTAGCCAATTTGTTGCACATAGTTCGCACGACATTAAATTCTGTGAAGAGTCAAGGGAAATCATCATGCATCTGCACGTCCAACCAACTCTGCCCTTGTGACTCAAACTGTGATCAAGTCCACAAGTCTGACTTCCTTGGTTGAATTCTCCCCATCTTCATCTTACGTCTTCGGATATGAAATGTTTTATTTGCACCAAGAACTACACATCTAGACTGCCTTTGCCCCATTGCTTCATCACCCAATATTTTTTATGTGTCTACCTCTATAATCCTTGAAATGGTGAGGCTTCACCCTCAACCATGTTTCCCCAAAGCAAGAGAAACACACATGCCCAAGTAATCTCTTCATGCTACAATATTCATGTATGTACAATCCTGTAAACCAAGGAAAGTCCTCAACTCACCTCCTTTCGTCAATTCACCTCTCTGCAACTCAACATCTACGATGAGTGTGGAAAACACACCTACACCCCTCAAACATCCCAACAAACTATCCAAAGTGCTCCAAGAAGAATGATTCACCTCAAATAACTTCCATTCCTTAGGAACATTCACACCAATACTTCTATCAACCTCAACCAACGACCCTCCCTGATCTCTAAGTCATTGCACAATCATCCACAACTCACCAAGGTATTCTCTGCCTTATCCAATGATCAAAGGAAAGTGAACCATCCAATTCACTTGGTCTGCGTTCTTCTCATTCAAGTTGACTACAAACATTTCTTTTTTTACTTCTCTTCTCACTCCATTCCTCTCCTAGAATGAAACTACCTTAACTGGCATCATGACTGTCATCCAAGAGTTAGGAAATTCCTTAAGTCACCTCCATGGTTGCATCCAAATCTTCCTAATTCCACCACCAAAATCTTCCAAGAAGATTGCCCCAAGGTCTCCACACATTCACCCAATTCAAGGCATCCCAACTACTACATAACTTATTTGAATTTGCACCACTTGAGTCACCCTCAAGTCTGTTGGTTTTCACCTTGGAAATGGACTACACTTGAACCACTAAGTCATCAAACTTCCCTTCAAAGAGCTCACTGCAACACTTAGGAAATGAAAGAACTCAAAATAAACCATACATTTCCAACAACATCCTTGGTTGCACCCATGCTTCAAGTCTATTGTCTTGGACTTTCACTTTCCCAAACAACTGACTCTCTGCATGAACTCCCCTCAATCATTGTCCATAGCTCCACAAACCTACATAGCACCTTCACTACAATAGAAGGCCGAGTCCATTCGATCCACTTCAGAAAACATCTAAGTCCCAAATTTCTCATGCAATCGGCCAAACTCATCTCCAATGCCCTACCATTTTCGCACCTTGACTGCTTTTGCTTCAAGGCATCATGCACACACCGCCCAACTGCTAAGTCATATTGTTGTTAACTGACTTATGTAAGTCTGTGAAGATTTACCTCATTTGGAGGTTGTGGTCAACCCACTCGTCCAACAACCCAACTCAACTCAATTTTTGTTCTCGACAATGCATGACATAAAGATGTCATGATGAAAATGTGCTCAACCAATTTCCTTGTTGTGAAGCTACTCCAAGTTGCCCAACTCACCCAAGTGCTTCAACTTGTTACAACCCAGAACTACTCCCCTTCACAATCACTTATGCAATCACTTCTGCAATCAAATATGTGACAAGTCATGCATTCATCTACTTTGCCCAAGTGTTAGGTTCACCCGATGAACTTTATGCCTGGTCTTCTCAAGGTGTGCGCATAGGCCTGACACTTAATTTTGTCGCAAATAAAACCAACCAACTCTCTACCCAGACTATCTCTACAAAAGGTCAGTCCACCTTACCGAACCTTCACCAACTTTGCGCCCTAATTGCCTATGCGATCAACTCTGCGACCATTTTTGTGATGATTTATGTGATCACCCACCCTATCTAAGTGTTTCTTTTCACCACAAAATCTCCTCTCAATCTATACAAGGTGTGTGCCCAAATCAAACTTCCATCTCATCGTCAACCAAAACCTCTGTCGTAAGTATGATGCAAAGTCTCTGCAATGAACCAGTTCACTCCACTGAATTATTCACCAAGTCTACAAACGTTCCCACATAACTGTCTCTGGAACAAAATGTCTTCTTGTTGCGCTCTATCACCACTATTACCACCACAATAATAGAGCATTCTTCAAGATCTGATACCATCTATTGTCGAGATAGCGGTGAATATTTTACCAACCCTTCTTCAAAATCTACGATGAACAAGCTCTGATACCATTTTCCATGTCTCCATAGTGTGCCTTCTTGAATCTTTCGATCATACACCTCTTGAGGGCGTGTGGCACTGCCAAGGTTCTCACTTGGCTACTTGGCAACACTAAGGACACTTTGTTTGAACTATGCCTATTCACCTAGAGCATACCCATTCTTTTATCTTGGCTATGGGCGAGTCACACTCCTACTCTAGTGTAACTCTCTTGTATACTTGGACAATTTTTTAACAGTCTTAACACTTATTCATTTAAGCATACATCCATGAAACAAAGAGAACA
>CBVK0103148403.1:0-13245 GCA_900067695.1 Picea abies
AGTCTCGATCTTTTGGAAGTAAATTCCACACAGAGTTGGGCTGGTCAGTGCGGAGTAGTTTTAAATAGGAAAATATCAATAGTTGTTATCTCAATGCGAGGGAAAACGCCTAGGAGGAGTGTGTGAAGTAAGGCAGGCCCTCTCGAGACACAGTTTCCCACCCTTTTGGGACATCCGGCACCCCTAGTGAACTTATTGGTGAAGCCTTCGAGGCTTCGGTAAGTTTTCAACACATTTCCAAACAAAGAGATAGCCTCTAGAGAGGCCACACTTTTGTTTCTCAAACACTTTATTTTCAAGGCAAATAAAATTTACCTCATTAATCTACTTTCAAAGGACAATCTTATAAAACACGTGTTCAACAACTAACCACAATACTTTTAAGGCACTGGTCTCATTTTTCACATATCTTTACTTCATGAGCAGTAATTTGTTTCATTCATGTTACTTATGGTTTTCCTAATAAGCTTATGATTTCTTGCAGATATTTGTATCCTTTAATATTTCTTGTGGAAGTACTTCATACATTGAATATCTATTTTCATCAAGCTTATCTATTGAAAGAATGAATGAATGAATGAGTCTCGATCTTTTGGAAGTAAATTCCACACAGAGTTGGGCTGGTCAGTGAATATCTATTTTCATCAAGCTTATCTATTGAAAGAATGAATGAATGAATGTTGTATGCTTTTCTTTATTTGAAATTGTCTTATTTGCAATAAACTCCTAGATTTACCTTTTTGTAATTAGTTTAGCTTTTAAGCCTTAGTATATTTGTTAGGGACTACCCCCCTTGGCTTCGCTAGGAGTTGGCCTAGACGGAGGAGTCGAGGATCAGGTGACAGTACCTTGACTCGAGACTTTCCCCCAAGGACATAATAAGTGGATTGAAGATTTCTTCCACGTTTCCCCAAGTGTGTATAAAGGCGGCAACAAGCGGTAACAGGGTCCACATCAAAATCATATTATCCTGTCAAATAATGTGCAAGTGAACCTCCTTTGTCGAGTCAAACTAGTTACATGTAATGTCCCCACTTTGGGACATCATTACATTACAGAGGGTTATGATGACCAGAGTAGCCAGATGGAGGTTATAGCGAGTACAAAGATTAATGAGACGTATTTTGGGGTCCGACTTTCATCGTTCATCCCATTTCATCATTATGATCCATTCCGCACAGGTTGGCTTTGGTTCCATTGCATTCCGACGATTTCCATGATTTTGAGTATTTTGAGCTATAAGTTAATTAAATTCACTGAAGAGGTAATTTTGGGCACAATACTTGGAGGAACCTCTCAGTGTAATAGCTCATTGGAATTGGAAGGAACAGGACTACATGATAGGATGATGAGAAGTGACTTTTAGTGGCTAGGGAAGCCACTAGGAGAGATAAGGCGCTTTTCAGAGGTAAAAAGGTTAATTAATTAATTAAAGTGATTTAATTAATTAATTAATAATTAAAAAAGAAAAGTTACTTGGAGAGACAAGGTGAGAAGGAAGTATAAAGAAGAGGCAAGGGCCTCTATTATCTCATTCATTCATGTATGTTTATCATTTTGATATCTGGCTTCTAGCTAGAGAGCCCATACCTTGGGGGTTTTGAGGGTTTTGACTTAACAAACCCTAGAGGACGATTCGGTGGTGAAAGATTCCACCTAGCTTGTCCCAAGCTTGGTCTTGGGATGCAATACTCCCCCACACCATTCTAGTTCAGATCTACATCAGTGCAAGAGGGTTCTACACCAGCCACAGGCATAAGAAGGAAGAGAGGGTGCACCATTGGGGGTTCCAACAAGGGGGGTGCACCATTCATTGAAGGAAGGTTCGATCTAGCCAAGGAGAGGGGATTTTGGAGATTTGAGCATCTGGGTTCTTCTTGCGGGATATTCACCATCATTTCTAGTGCTTTTTGAGAGAGTTCTATGGTACAGATTATTTCCTAGAGCATTGGCACGAATTGGAAAGAAGGAGGGCATTTATGAGATTCAGATCTATTCAGTTTGGAGGGGTTATACTTCATATCTGACCCTGAGACTTCACCTAGTGACTTGCAGTGTCCTGATCTATATTTCTAGCAAGTTTTAGGGCATTTGGAGGCCTCCTTCATCAGGGCCGAAATTGTAGGGTTTGACAGTTTTAGGAGGGCGCAGCTCCATTGGAGGATTCAGCATTTGGAGGAGTTTCCCTTGGTATTTCTATCTGAGATTTCAAGAGGGGATTCTACTCATCCCGATCTACAGTTCGGCATCTTCAACGGAGCATTTGGAGGTCTTTGACAGTAGGGCCGAATTATTGAGGCTATTCAGTGATCCAGCAGGGCGTGGCATCTTCCAGCTTGGGGGTTGACACTTCATACGGCACAGATCTTTCTTGTATTGGTATTCATGGTGTATTTAGCCTTTGGAGGCTTATAGTATCTTCTTGGAGCATTTTGTAGCAGCTCCTATTATGTTATTGGATCCATCTGTTGAGCATTCCAGATCGGCATCTTCATTGTATCAGGTTCTTCTGTTTATGAATAAAATCATATCTGAGGTGTTTTGGCTTGTCTATCATATTGTTGATCTTGCATATGGTTAAGGTATTTTCCATTGCGGTATCTCTTGTTTATTGTTGCAACACACATTAAAATCATCAGTAAAACCCTAAGGCCGAAATCAAGAGGTCAACCTGCAAGTAAACACATACAAACAAGTAAATCAGCAAAGTGTTTGATGAAATACCACAACCAGCAAAAGTTTAAAAAGACGCCCAAAACCGTGATGTTCCTTGCATCTTGGCTTGGGAACATTACAGTGGTATCAGAGCCTAGATTCCTGCCAGCCTGAGGGATCTTCCATATGGAAAGATGGAGTCTAGAGATTTTACAGGAAGGATTGTGATTTTACAGGAAGGATTGTTGATTATGAGAGGGAATATCAAACCCTCAATGAGAATCTCAGAGGTCTAATAACATTCCATCATTTTGTATCCTATAAAAATCCTAGTTGGAGCAAAGATAAGGTTACACATTGGATTGGCATAGTAGAGGAAGAGAGAGCCAGAGAAGCTAGATGGGAAATGGACTTAGCAGATTTGATGGCCAGCATAAAACAGAATGGAGAACCGATCAGAAAACTGCAAAAAGGAATAGCTAATGGATGGAAGGAAGAACAGAGCATCCCCACACCCATTGAGAGCACGCAACTTTGCTACAGTTGCAAGGTGCCTTGGGAACCAGAACATAGATGTGGGGGTAAGGGTAAGAAGCATATTATTGAGGTGCAATATGAAAGTGATGATGAGGTGTGTGAGGATGGAGCGACAGATGCTTATTTGGAGCAGTGCGATGATACTAGTGACTCTTGCACTGAGGCTAGTGATTTTGACACGCTTGAGGAGGATAGTGACTCTTGCACACTTGTAGATACTAGTGATTATGGCATGCTTGGGGAGGATGGTGACCCTTGTGTAGTGGATAGACAGTCGGAGGAACAGGATGGTAGCACCTGCATTTCAACAAACATATCACATAGTGTTGATGACCCTACACCTCAGCAGAGTGGAGACACTAGTGGGGATTCACATGTGTTAGCACCTAGATCTGATGAGCTCCCTATGATGGCCGTGACACATTTCTCACCCTTTCAAGCACCCACGACAACCACATCACATGAGGATAGTCGTAGCACAGAGGAGACGTACGTGAGGGATGCACACCATGGACATGTAGGTCCACAGATCCAGGAGGGGATATATGAGGTACAGACATTTGATCCTACACTCACATATCAACATGAGGAGTTTGAGTCACGGCTTTTGGAGACTCCATTAGTTGAGCAGATTGTGGATACTGACAGGTTGATGGGGCACTTACTTCCAGGATCGGCCTGCATTGATGAGGATGCACTCTTTATTAGTCAGGATGACCATAGCATGTGTCTGGACACATCTATATGGGATCCAGGCGCAGATGATAGTAGCAGGGTGAGTGCATAGAAGGATAGAGCTGCTCACACCGAATGCAGTAGGATTCAGAGAGAGCTAGCAGTTGGGGATGTTATGCAGTCGCATATAGGAGGACCCAGTAGCACAGTAGACAGACATCAGTTCAGTGTTTCATCTTTTGCAGAGAGTGTTGTTGGGGATTCCGGAGCTGACACTAGCAGTGGGGGATATGAGGTGGCACCTCAACATGACTATGATCAGGAGTCACGCTATTTGACAGGACAATTGAGAGTCAGTGAGGGTATGATCATGGCAGCCATCGGGCGCATTGATGACATGCGTGCATTGATGACAGATTACTAGTGGAGGGCATCGGTGACACATGGTAGTGCAGACGGAGGATTTTCCATGGATGACTTTCATACTCTCAGAGAGAGAGTATCTACGATGAGGACCCACTACCAACAGTTGTTGACTGACTGGGACTACCTATTGAGGATTGGTGAGATGTATCATGAGGCTCTGAGGGAGCAGGAGTTGGAGGTGGACAGACCTACTCAGGAGTTGGAGAGCACTCGAGGATTCTTGAGAGGCACATAGACAGCCCTTCAAGAATCAGAGTCTAGATCAGATGAGCCTCTTGAGGAGAGTCGTCATAAATCCACTTCATCTGTCTTAGTGGACACTCAGATATATCATTCAGTCACGTTGCTAGAGGATGTTGGTGATCTAGCACAAGAGCACTAGTTGATGGAGGACACTTCTATTGGTGCTCCGAGAACGATCGACCTCCATGTCGAGGTTGATCCAATAGTACGCTTAGGATCTATGATGCAGCAAGAGTATACAGGAGATGACGTGAGTATGCAGGGGCATACAGTGAGGAGTGATAGTTCACATAGACATGTCGAGATATGTAGTCAGATTCAGACGAATGTATTAGATTGCATGGATGAGACACACTTAGGGGAGCATTTAGATGTCACTCCTTTGCAGCATCACATAGTTAGGGGAGATCACCTTCACCGTATCAGCAATTGCATGGGAGATGACAGGTATAGGTTGGTGGACCAGCAATTGGAGGAGTTACTTCCGGTTTTACTGGATGATTGGGAGTCAGTGATGATCACAGTAAAGTATGTACCATGGATACCAGTGGACGAGCTTTTGGTTGAATCCATGGGATTGACCGAAGCATGTGATGTTTTACAGGTCTACAGTCAGCTACAGAGCTTTCTATTATCCTTTTCCGACACATTTATCATTGACAGCAGCATGAGAGAGATAGACAGTGGCAGAGGGCATGGAGAGTGAGTAGGCTGAGACCACCTGACAGGAGTACTTTTACGGCATACAGCAGGTCAGAGGTGGACCGTGTTAGGCAGACAGTTGAGACTTGGTGCATGATGGTGAGCATCATAGACCAGGTGACAACAGATGAGCACAGAGGGCTTTCTACAATGATCAGCCCAACATAGGAGCAGCTAGCAGAGACTGGAAGTGATAAACTTCCAAGTTTGCCATGAGATTCGGGAGTTCATTTTGTTAGCAGGATGTTTTACGTCATGTTGGCCCAGGTTGCGCCAGAGAGCCACACACCCCACCTTGGGTTGGTTTGGAGTGGGCCTGTAGGTACTTGCCCTATGGAGCGAGACATTTTCTCCCTCTTGGTCATCATGATCGGGAATGGAGATGGTTGGGCAGGTACTACTTCCACAGAGATGTTCTTACAGATGCAGCTTCTGGACAGCAGGTCCCAGTGCCACAGGTACTTCAGCTTGAGGATCCAGGAGAGGAGGATCCAGTATATATACAGGGAGCAGTCAGGCATGGTCAACATAGTGCAGTGTCAGCATGGTGATCTTCGACAGAGGCTAGCATGGGACCCAGGGATTGCAGGATTGAGCATTTCACTGACTAACAGGGGCGAATGGACCTTTGCAGGGGAAATTTGTTCTAACTTTCCATTGAGATTCAGTGTTGAGGAGAGCACATCACTTGAGGGTGTCTCACGGAGGTCTTGCAGTACCTCATTCTGGCATCAGAATGAGCAGTTGATGGAGGTCGTGTTGATCTTGATAGTATCTTGGAGGATGGACTCATTCCGGGATGAGGCAATGAGTCATGAGAAGGAGTTTCACGGTGTTGATACATTTCAAGATTATGCTTCCCAGAGGATTGCAATTCATGTCTTGATATGGGACCCAGGGGGCAGAGTGCGTGTTAGTTCATCTTTGGATGGGGTCTACTATGTGTCCCACAGGTGGACATGGGATCCTGGTATTATACTTGAGGGGATTTGGTTATTGCTTGAGGACAAGCAATTTTCTAGCAGGGAGGACTGTAATGTCCCCACTTTGGGACATCATTACATTACAGAGGGTTATGATGACCAGAGTAGCTAGATGGAGGTTATAGCGAGTACAGAGATTATTGAGAGGTATTTTGGGGTCCGACTTGCATCGCTCATCCCATTTCATCATTATGATCCATTCCGCACAGGTTGGCTTTGGTTCCATTGCATTACAACGATTTCCATGATTTTGAGTATTTTGAGTTATAAGTTAATTAAATTCACTGAAGAGGTCATTTTGGGCACAATACTTGGAGGAACCTCTCAGTGCAATAGCTCATTGGAATCGGAAGGAACGGGACTACAGGATAGGATGATGAGAAGTGACTTTTAGCGGCCAGGGAAGCCACTAGGGGAGATAAGGCGCTTTTCAGAGGTAAAAAGGTTAATTAATTAATTAAAGTGATTTAATTAATAAAGAAAAGTCACTTGGAGAGACAAGGTGAGCAGGAAGTATAAAGAAGAGGCAAGGGCCTCTATTATCTCATTCATTCATGTATGTTTATCATTTTGATATCTGGCTTCTAGCTAGAGAGCCCATACCTTCGGGGTTTTGAGGGTTTTGACTTAACAAACCCTAGAGGACGATTCGGTGGTGAAAGATTCCACCTAGCTTGTCCCAAGCTTGGTCTTGGGGATGCAATACTCCCCCACACCATTCTAGTTCAGATCTACATCAGTGCAGGAGCATTCTACACCAGCCACAGGCACAGAAAGGAAGAGAGGGCGCACCATTGGGGGTTCCAACAAGGGGGGCACACCATTCATTGAAGGAAGGTTCGATCTAGCCAAGGAGAGGGGATTTTGGAGATTTGAGCATCTGGAGGACTAGCCTACCGTTTTGGCCAAGGTGGGTGTAAAAGGAAATGCAAGAAAATAAATCTAATTCTAGGCTTCACGATTTTGCAAGGATGGCTTAGGCCAATCTCTTTGCAAGGTGTGGGAAATATTCTCTAACTTATTACAATATCAGATTTTTGGTATTAATTTGAGAGAAGGCAAACCGAAGAGACTCTCTCGGGTTGTTTACAATGATTTAGAAGAAGAAGATGAAGGGGGATTTGATATCCCAACTTTAGAATGCTTTTTGAAGGCCTTGGGGGCTCAAAATAAGTAGCACTTCCTCCTTGTAGTTGAAAATCTGCATAAAAATCAGCAAGGTATTTCTTGCTAGAAAATGCCACAAAAACCAAAGACTTGTTAACTTTTGTTAGCCCAATGAAACATAGACTTATGTAGAGAAATCTGAAAATATAAATGAATTTAAATGACCATTATAGAGAAAATAAGTGCCTAGGAAAGAAACGAGAATGGTGGATACAAAGGGGGAAAACAATGGAAACTTTGGTTGATTGAAATGAGTGAGTTTTCCACTCTAAAACCACTCCTTCAATCCTCTAGTGACCTACATGCATGTATATCTCTTGCTACACAAGACACAAGAAGGTGAGAGCATCTAAAGAAGCATACAAAATACTTTGCAAACTTGGAAAGAAACTATCACAAAATTAATAGTAATACTACCACTAATTGCTCCCAAGCAAAATACTTTGCTTGGGTCTCCAAGTTAAACTAGTGAATGCAAAGGAAATACAAGAAATAAAATGCACTATGTCACCTCACAAGAACACCATGAAGAGCATCAAGAAGACTCCCAATGCACACAATAGATTCTCCAAAGCTTCCTTTATTATCCACAAAATGTTGCTACAAATACTTGTAGCAAGATTTACACATGAGAACATGAGAGAGAGAGGGAAAGAATGAGAAAAATTTTGGCATAATAGACTTTCTCCAAGAGATGATGGTGAAATGAGGAGAGGGTCTCTTTTATAGGTGAGGAAGGGGAGAGACCCCACTTGGATGTGCTCCAAGTGTCATCCATCCATGGGAGGAGGGTCTCTTCAAGGGGGGCGCACTTTTAGGGCAAGAGAGGTGTGTGAGGGTTGAGGGGTGAGTGGGGAAGGGGGAAACCACCTTTCCCATTAATCAAAAAGGTAGTTAGGGTCAAAGGGGGATATACCCAAAGTTTTGGGGGCCCTCATGGTTTATTTTTTATTTTTCATGAGTTTGTGAGCAAGGGGGGCGCCCCTCTTCTTAGGAAATGGTCACTTTGGCTTGTTGGCTAAGCAAAGGGGGTCCTTCTAAGTTGAAAATTATTTTCCCAACTTAGGAAATAAATTTGGGATCCTTTTCCCACTCTCTCTCGTAACTTTAGTGACTTTTACAAAATTTGTCTATTTTAATTAAGCCAATTACATGTTGATTTTTGACTGACTTGGACTTCTCATAGACAATGGCCTAGCAAAACTTGTCCAAATGAGTTGAGACTTGGTCCAAGGGTGTAGGGGTTCATGAACCATTTAATTTGAGTACTCATACCCCTATACAAATTCCCCAAGGACCACTTTTTTACATTTTACATAAAAAATAATTAAAAATCCCCAGTTTGCAGGAATTTTAATTATTTAAAAATTCCTATCAAAACTTAACGGAATTCCGCAAGACTCTAGGAAATGTCTAGCATGGTCATTTACAACACTCATAGACCTTATTCACCCCTTGGGCTCGATCATTAGAACGCCTTTCACCACTTTGGAGAATTATTGTGAGTGAAAAACTCAAGGATAATTAAAATTGCAGTTAAGCAAGGTTAATTACCTGAGGAAAAAAAACACTCGATGAAAGGACTTCCCTAATGATAAAGTCCTAGGTAACTAGACAAAAATTGACTCATGCTAGCATATTACAATATTATCCCACACAGGGGAGTGGAAATTTCGATTACATAGAAAAACGTGTCGAGGGCAAAATTTGCCCTGTTGAGCAAAAAGTTGTCAAAATGGTTGTACCACTAGGTACAATCTTCATGGAACATGGAGTTGACCCCTAGTCGAAATAGGTGGTCAACATGAGTGTGAAAGCATCACCTAGAACAAAAGAAAAAAGAAATGATCTAGGCAAATATGAGAGTAAAAGTCATAGAAGATGAAGAAAAGAGATAATTCAGTTTCATTATCACCTTCAAATGCCTTATCCATTCAATTATACTATCAGTAACATTATTCAAGTTATTGCACTAATTCAACTTACTCGCAGTTCAATGGGTGTATCAATTGGCATGAGAGATCATGAACAAACTCCAAAGGAAGGTCATTTAACATTGAGATTGACATCTTAATGCCCTGGGATATGCTTGTTTACCAATCTATATCGTTAGAGATATCTTACAATACTCAAACAAATGACATGGGCTATTATTTGTCCACCTATAAATCTAGACACCATATTCAGTGGTGTGGTTTTGCAATAGACACATAACTTTTTTCAAAAGGTCAAATTTAGCACAATCATAGAAGGAAACAATCAAATGTACTTTAGAAATAGCAGAACATGCTTTTGCGTAAGAGCAGACTGCATTAAGGATACAGTTGGATTGTACTTATGAGTGTTCCAAAAACACCTAGCATTGCAACAACCTCAACACGATCTCTCTTCTTTACACAGAACTCCTGCAAACAAAAAGCAATTTACTTGAATTTCATATAGCAACACTTTCAAAGAACACCTAGTATGCTATTGATATTTGACAATAAATAGCTGCACAAAAAACATTGTCTTCGTTACAATACGATGAACATTCTTCATCAAGAAATTAAATTATGGAATAGAAGTCTTGAAAGTCTAATGAGAATGGTGGTTGGCTTATATACCATATAAGTTTCTAAAAGACGTATTTGTTGGTCTATTCAAGCAAAATTGTGTAGTTCATTCATTGCATAGTTCATTCATTAGTAGTCTAATCAAGGGGGTATAGACAACTATTCCTTGCAATTATCAAGGAAATTCAAACTCAAAGGTTTATGATTTTTCCACATACTTAGAATCACCATATATTTTCATTGCATCTGAATTGATCAACATGCATTAAAGAATTAGCTCTCTAAAATGTAAATTTCCTTTAAGGAATTGAAACTTTTCTTTTGAAAAATGCATCTTATATTTACAGAAAATATTTACAAAAGGAAGTACAAAAAGTGGAATTATATATACAATAGTTACCATAACCACTTTCTCAATGCTAGTAAAACTGAAATAAAATCAGAATACCCTGACCATTGTTGATAAGGAGATAAACTTAACAATGATCGTCCATAAAACCGCCTTATGTTTTCATGGAACTTTGGAATTTCTTTGAGATTACTACTTTGTATTCCATTTGGAAAGTACAGAGAAAGTGTATATTTGACAATGATGTTAGCTTTGTTTCTTCCTTCCTTAGGATTTGGCAGGAAGAGATATGTTTTCAGCTCCAAGTCAAGGGTGTTCTTTTGATTAGAGATGCCAAGATTGTTGAAGTTTTTGCAAATTTGGATCTTGTCTCAGTTTTGTTAGTGCAGACGAAAATCCCTTCACTGCATTCTTGGTTTTTGTATGATTGTACATATTTTATTTTTTCTGTGTACATATTTTCTGTATAATATAAGATTTATTTTCTAAAAAAAAACAATGATGCTATGATTAACCGATGACATATCTCATCAATAAATCCAGCATTCTATAACTCAACGTAATACAAACATATTGGAAATAACCTCAAAGATTATATATTTAATATTAATTATTACCATAGACACAATATAAACAAAAAGATAAATAGACAGATAGATAGATATGTGGCAAAATTTGGCCAACGGAACAAACAAAAACACAAGTTATTAAACTAGTATCGGAGGAACAAGGAAACAAGGGCCATGTGCCCCATTATTTGCTAATCTAGTAAACAAAGTTAGGAAAAAAGTATATGAAACTAAACAATTCTAAAATTTTAAAGGGGTTGCCGATTGTTTGACACAAGACTAAGTTTATTGCAATCAAGAAAAGGAAAGATCAATCACATGAGACAATCCTCTATAGGCACTTTTACCTCTCAGTTTCACTTCTGAGTACCTCATTTTCTTCACCGAACATGTTCCGGGCTTTCAGCATATGAGCAAATCTTATGCCTATCTTGAGATGATGCCAGATCCCAAAGTTTTGTGACCAATTGTGCCATCGCGATGATTTATATTATATATCATGATCATCCAAAAGTGTGACCATTGTATCTTATGTATTGTACAAGACCATTGGTGATCTATGTAAAGTGTTTTTTTTCATCTAGGTGGTTGCTCTAGACCCTTTATGGTTTGTCATGGCCCATCCTCTTAGTCCCCATTTCAAGATATTCCCTATTACCTCCTCTCACATAGGGGTAACTAGAGGAGATCGTGTCTCATGGCCCGCAATGAAGACAGTGATCCCAATGATGATGTTGATCAATATTCTCCACAAAAAGCATCCCCTCGAATGCCTCCACTCTCATCCAGCTCAGCTCATTTCACTTGATCAGCATGGTTCATCTAATGATAGTGGTCCAGCACACATGAGGTACACTAGTCATTGTTTCATATAAAATGTCACATTTAATGCATTAGGCATTTAGGTGAGGATCATGGGTTGAAGTCAGATAATGGATCATGTGCATGGAAGTTATGCGTTTTTTCTTGTTTCACCATGATGGCCATCATTTGTGTCCCAGTCCAATGATGTCACTCTTGGGGAACATGGGTACCACTAGGAGGCCTTGATAGGGGTAACATATGTTAAAATAATGTAACTGCAAAGTGTATTCTAATTATTATTGATATATCATTCATTGGATCAATCCCCATTGTGGATTGATCATGTCGACTACTGTAAAGGACCAAATCCCCTTTTGTGGATTGGTCATAATGTAATTATAATAGGCAAAAAGAGAAGTCGGCCCTAGAAAATATTAAAGAAGCCCCGAAATATAATAAAGGTGGTTATAACCACCCAAAAGAAGAAGTCGGCCCTGCCAGTGAAAAGACACTTCCACACGTGCCAGACTTGTATAAATAAGGAGGCTAGCGCCTCACTTAGACACACACTCACTTGTTCATTGAGAGACAAGTTTCGGAGCTGCAGTTGGAGAAGAGAGAGAGAGAGAGAGAGGCGCATCTTTGGGAGAGGACTTTCTGTACTTGTTTGAGTTATCACTTGGCATTGTATTGGCTATCTATATTACGGAAGTTTTGCTGGGTTTTCTACCCCATGAGGGTTTCCCAGGATAAATGATGTGTCTCTTGTGATTGTGTATTTCTCAGTGATTCTATCTTATGCTATTGTTATCTATTGAAATGCAAAGAACTATAATAATGGCTTAAACATTAACATGGTATCAAAGCCAAGCTGAAGAGAGCATCTTTCACAAGAGAAAAGTGAAAAACGTCATTGTTGTCGTACATGCAAATTAGGGCATTTTGTTGGTGAGGTATTACAGCCCTAAAAACATCTAGAAAAGTTAGCCCTCCCTCAAGGATCATTTTGGCACCTTCAGCGCAACTTTTCAGTGGCTAGATCTCCTGAAAAGTGAAACCCTAGTTTCACAAAGTACCAAAAAACCAGACTACCAAAAGTACTAGAAGTACCAGAGTACCAGAGGCACTAGAAAACCAGAAGCACCAGTCCAGAAATCCGCAGATCAAGTTTGGAGGGGTAAAAGTTGGATTTTCAGAAATTTGACTACACCGGCTTACTCGCCTCAGCTCAACGCATCTATCCCCTGGATCAGAATTTCAAAATTTGAAGTTTGAAAAATTAGGGTTTCCTCATAAAACCCTAAGTTGCAGTTGCAGTTGCAGTTGCAATCTCAGAACCAGTTGCAGTATCAGTTGCAGTTGCAGCCATAGTACCAGTTGCAATCACCCTTGAAGTTTTAAGAGTTGGTAATGATTATCGTTGTTGCCAAATCGTGCCACTACCTGCAAATGCTATCAGAGGTATGTACTCACATATGCTTAAATGGTTAAACTTTAAAGAGTCTTTGCAGGAGAAAGGATCTCTTGCCTTAGATCCAGAAGGATCTCAAGATCCAACACATTCAGAGGAATGATGCAAC
>CBVK0103148444.1:0-17269 GCA_900067695.1 Picea abies
GTTAGGGTAAGATAACTAACTAAGATTAGAGTTTTCAACACCCCCCTTAATCATAAGTTTATTCTTTCTTGAAAAACTTCCACTTCTTGACAACTAGTAATGTGTCAAATGAATATTCAGAGGGATTAAGATCCTCTCTGAACTCTGAAAAAAATAGCAAAACATGAAGGCTTCTACTAAATTGTTGGTTTAAGGATGACCACAAACTCTAAAAAGAGAGCTAATAACTCAAGAAAATGACCCCAAGAATTCTCTCGAAATCAAGATTCAAAAGCTAACAGAAGCATAAAGTCTTCTACTAAATGGCATGGTTTCAAGTTGATCATAAACTAATGGCATGGTTTCAAGTTGACCATAAACTAACCAAGCAAAGAAAAACTACAAATGTCGACGATGATTCTCTTTGAAAATGTAACAAGTAGAACCTCATGTCTTCTTCTTAATTGGTGGTTTCAAGATGACCACAAACTATCAAGAGATCACAAAACTATGAAGAGATGGTTTTGAGATTACCACAAACCATATCAACAACAAACCAATAAATAAATTGATTGTATGTTCACGAACAAGGATGCATACCAGTAACAAGGTTGCATACTTGATCATTTGCTCATAGGCTCTAAAACAAACTTGGAAGCTAACTGAAAACTTTAGATGTTACTCCCCCTTGTCAAGGACAAGTTGTTCAAAATCCCTTGACCATAATGTGTATGCTTTCCACAATGCATACAAGGATGAATATCGAAACATTGATCTATCATTTGTCACGGAAAGAGGGATTCTTGCAATTCCACCCTTTTACAATAATCCAACTCGATAATAGAAAATTTAAACTCAACGGAAGGTTGTTGGCTTCAACCAAAAATGCACCCAATTACAATCATAATTCAGTTCAACATTTTTTGATACTTACAAAAGGAACAAAAGTATCACAAATTGCAAGTCATAAAATTTTGATGGTGTGTATGTAACTCTATGTAGACGTTGGCACATGCCTAATGGGAGCCTGTGAGAGATGCTTCATGGAAACAATGGTGAGCTTGTACATTGGCATATGAGATACAAAATTGCAATGGAGGCTGCAAAGGGGTTTTTCTATATTCACCAAGATTGTCTCCCACTTATTTTCCATCACGACATGAAATCCAACAATATTCTTGTGGATTCCAACTTTGAATCTCATGTTGCAGATTTTGTCCTATCCAAGTTCTTGCATCATTCTGGTGCTTCGGAATGCATGTCTTCCGTTGTAGGCACATTTGGCTACATAGCACCAGGTAAACTAGCATTTGATTTTTAGTTTTCGGTTTTGTGGAATCTATAGTTAGAGTGAAACTATACATCCACTGGAAAGGTGTGCACTACATCTATTTGATATTTGATATTGTTATTGAATTTAATCCAGTGAAAACAAGTATAATGAAATAATGAAAACAATAGTTTCAATTTATTAATTATTAATTTTACCATTGCCATTTCCTTTGACATTCAAACTTCATTTTAGTTACTGAATCAAAGTACGTGTACACTTTGAAAGTGGACAAGAAAAGTGATGTATACATATTGGGAGTGATTCTGATTGAACTTGTTACAGGAAAAAAGTCACTCGGAGATTGTGAATTTGAAGAGTGAATGAACATTGTAGGGTGGGTGAAAAAGATAACGAAATATTCCAAAGAAGGAGTTTGGAATATTATAGATCTGAGGTTTAGCAATGTTTCTATGGAGGAAACCATGCATGTATTCTTCGTGGCCCACTAGCCCTGCTTTGTAGGTATACCCTTCTTTGTAAAAGAAATATTTATATTCTTCTTTGTAAAAGCTTGTTGCTCAATCCGTTAGTAAATGATTGAATACATATTTGTATTATTCAAAATAATATGATGTAAGTTTGGGTATTCAATTCAATTAATATATACATCAATAATGTATATATAGAACACATTATAAAATTGTTCTCATGATCGTTAGGGTAAGATAACTAACTAAGATTAGAGTTTTCAACACCCCCCTTAATCATAAGTTTATTCTTTCTTGAAAAACTTCCACTTCTTGACAACTAGTAATGTGTCAAACAAATATTCAGAGGGATTAAGATCCTCTCTGAACTCTGAAAAAAATAGCAGAAGATGAAGGATTCTACTAAATTGTTGGTTTAAGGATGACCACAAACTCTAAAAAGAGAGCTGATAACTCAAGAAAATGACCCCAAGAATTCTCTCGAAATCAAGATTCAAAAGCTAACAGAAGAATAAAGTCTTATACTAAATGGCATGGTTTCAAGTTGATCATAAACTAATGGCATGGTTTCAATTTGACCATAAACTAACCAAGCAAAGAACAACTACAAATGTCGACGATGATTCTCTCTAAAAATGTAACAAGTAGAACCTCATGTCTTCTTCTTAATTGGTGGTTTCAAGATGACCACAAACTATCAAGAGCTCAAAAAAATATGAAGAGATGGTTTTGAGATTACCACAAACCATATCAACAACAAACCAATAAATAAATTGATTGTATGTTCGCGAACAAGGATGCATACGGGTAACAAGGTTGCATACTTGATCATCTGTTCATAGTCTCTAAGACAAACTTGGAAGCTGACTGAAAACTTTATATGTTATTCCCCCTTGTCAAGGACCAGTTGTTCAAAATCCCTTGACCATAATGTGTATTCTTTCCATAATGCATACAAGGATGAATATCGAAACATTGATCTATAATCCAACTCAATAATCCAACTCAATAATAGAAAATTTAAACTCAACAGAAGGTTGTTGGCTTCAACCAAAAATGCACCCGATTACAATCATAATTCAGTTGAACAAATTTTGATACTTACAAAAGGAACAAAAGTATCACAAATTACAAGTCATAAAATTTTGATGGTGTGTATGTAACTCTATGTAGACGTTGGCTTGATCTCTGCAATGAAATCAATCAAAATGTATCCAATTTCTCAGTCACTGGGCTCCCACGAATCTCCCACGAATTTCTTGACATCGCTTGGTCGAGGGTCATCTCTTTCAAATTGTAAGTGCTTTTTTTTAATAAGAAAATCTCTTATAATAAATGTTTCCATGAACTCAAAGAATCAAACAGTTTTCTTCATTCACGTGTTCCGTTATCTACCAATTAAACCTCTTTCACTCCTTCGCTGCACAGTCTTACTGCACTTCAAATCCATGGAAAAACTACCATGGATCTCAAGATTATCGAATCGCCATGCAAACAGATGGGTGGAGGAGACTCTTTTACTAAACCCATGGATATTCTCTACATTTTTTTTAAACGCTCACTTATCTCATTATCTTACACAAGATTTGGCATTCCACTTGGCTTTACACAAAGGATTTTTTTTTTCTTTTATATAAACACTTCATTTATATGTCAAAATAAATCATGTGACTTCTTCAAAAATAATCCTTTTAAAAAATTAAAATCTTACTTCCTTCTTATAGCTTCTCGTTTTTAATGAATGCCCACATAAATTTTAATTCATTTTTGAAAATAAAAAAATAAAAAAATATCACGTGTGAACTTCTCACTTGTTCACATTTTTTTTTACCATTCGGCTCCTCTCTTGGAGGCAACTGTTTTGAATGTGGACAAAAACTTCCTCTGCATGTGGAAAAATGAATAGTGGCATACCGTTGACTACCTTTTATAGAAAGCTCTTCTATCCTTGTGGCCAAAGGATCAACTTCCAACGAACAGATCTCAGCCTCTGCGGGTTTTACTTGGCCGCTCCTCATGGTTTTACTCGATCGCTCCTCCTTCACCATTTTTCTCTAGTTATGCTCTGAAAATTGAAATTTCTACTCAAAATTTCATATCTATAGGCTTGTGGGACCTCTCATGAGAAAGTGAGGTCAAATATACATAGAGATTGAGAGGTGCTTAGGTATCATACATTGCTCTTATAAACTTCCAGGCCCATAAGATCGTCTTCATGCTCTGATACCAATATTAAGAATATAGTAAATAAAGTAAATAACTAACAAGACCAAGAAGGAAAAGAAGTGGCAGAAAAGGCATGGAATGAATTCAATTAATATGTAAACAATGCCCGATTTTCCTCTAATGGTATGACGGTTAAGGTAAGATAACGAACTGAGATTAGAATTTTGTAGCAAAACCCCTTTCTGAATGGATGACACATACCTAGGTGCCTCTCCTTGGGTATGCTCCTAAACTCTTCTACCTCACCAAGGGATGGATGGGGTTTACTTGTAAAATCCCTGAGGACTCTACTCTTTTATTAAATAATTTATTGGTTCTGGGAGGTAGCAGTCTAATGCTAAAGAGGTGGAGGGTGGCTTTTAACCCATTGACTAAGCATTTCTAACATAGTCATTTATGGGTCCTACTACTAGGTATCCCAATACATTTATGGAATGAGGGGGCACTGAAGGTGATTGGGGAAGCTTTTGGTGATTTTATTTCTTTGGATGAATCAACTTTGTTAAATACGACTAGGAAAGTGGGGAGAATACTTGTGGCAATATATATTCATGAAGGTTTATCAGATATGTTGGATATCGAGTGGCGAGGTCGCCACATAAAATAGAGATTAGATTACCAGGGGATACTCTTTAGATGCAGCTGGTGTTGGTGCACTAGACATCTCCGGCGTGACTATTGTAGCAAGCAGACTGATAAAAAATTTGAAGATACTCTCTTACAGGAAGATCCACTAGATTACATGATGGAAGTGGATTCCCTCGACATCCCCCCAGAAGATCCACAAAAGAATTTTTACATTCCTTCCATCCCTCCTGGGTTTCGTGTTCTGTCAAATCTATGGGAACGTTTGGGGGACTTTTAGCTGCTTGGGATCCTTCTTTATTTGTCTTATATCATTATCTCACAGTTGGTGGTATATTGTTAATGGGAACATGCTTGATAACCAATCAAGAGCTTGCTCTGTTGAATTTATATGGCCCTTGCATGGACAAGATTCCTTTCTGGAAATCAGTCAAAGATAGCGGTATTTTAAGTATTCCAGACTTAATCCTGGTGGGGGATCTAAATATTATTCTTTCTGTCAAAGAGGCTTGGGGAGGCTCTAGGGGGATTGGTAGTATTGACGATTATTACAAAATGCTTTTCCAGTCCAATAATCTAATCGATATAAAACCAGCAAAGCTGGCACTGACTTGGAGGAATGGTCGGGTGGGTCAGGAAGCCATCATAAGGAGACTAGACTGATTTTTAGTTTCTGAAGGTATTCTTTCAGAGATTGGTATATTCAGGTCCTGGGTTGAGTTCCCATTCGTATCAGACCATGCATCAATATTTTTACAGATGGAGCTTCCCTCGACATATAATATTTTTCTGTTCAAGTTCAATGCATAATGGATCAACAAGAAGGATTTCATGGATCTGGTTCATAAGACATGTAAAGATCCCATTTTCTTGCATGAAGAGGGAAAACGAAAGCAGTTCATTTGGAAATTACAAGTCTTAAAAAAGCTAACCAATTTCTAGAACAAAGAGAATCACGCAAAGAAAAAAACTATTATGATTTCATTGGAATCTGATATAAGGCAATATATTGGACAACCGATAGGTTAACCAATAACCACAACCATCATATTGGTAGTGAGGAGGAATCTAGACCATCAGATTTGAGTTCAGTGAAAAGAAGCAATGAGCATAGGAAATAACAAATCCCATCCATTGGATCTTAGCGTGAACGATCGACAGGCATCTGATCAGAGGAAGGTGCACGAGTCTTAATGCTCACATGCACAGGAGAGAGAATCTCTCAAGGTTTGAGACTTGATATTTTCGAAGCCCAGAGTGTTGGAAGCCCAAAGTGAAATCTCAATCGTTGATCGACCATGTGAATCTGATCTGTCAGATATCATGAGTTCAGGAGGATGCAAGTTTTAAACTTGAGATTCTTGAAGCTCGGAGAGCCGAAGGGACAAAATGAATATGACCATTGGATACATTGGGAATATGTGTCATCGGGTCGGAAGATCCAGGGGAAGGAGGATGTTGAAGTGTTGAAACACCCAAAGGCCGGACAACTGAAGATTCGAGAGCCGTCTATCTGCGAGGGGACACTTGTCACCAGATCGCGAGCTCCGTGGAAATTTACACTCGAGTTTTAGTTTGAGAATTGAAATAGCTGAAACCTAAAGACCCGAAGTAAATTTAGACCATTAGATATAGAAAGAGTATGCAGCAAAATATTGTGAACTCCGGGAGAAAGTACTCCAGGAGAAAAGCGAAGGAGAAGTTCGAGGTTTGACATTGTCGAAGCCCGAATAGTCGAAGCAGACGATAGTCGTTGATCTTGGTTGGATAGATGTCACCATATCGTGAACTACGGAAGGATTCACTCCCGAGGCTTGTGTTGTTGAGAGTTGAAATCACCGAAGGCCGAAGTCCCGGAAACAACGAGAGTCGTTAATGTGAAGGAGGACACACGACGTTAGATCTAGAACTCCAGAGGAAAGCGAAGGGGAAAAGGTCCAAAGACCTAGAGAAGATCTTGATCATTGATCAAGGAGGGAGTCACAGGACCATTGATCTGATCGGAAAGGCCAAAGTCATGAAGAGGGAGCAAGACCGTTGATTGGGAAGGAGACATGTCAACAGATCTTCCACTCCAGAAGATAACTAGTCAACAGGGGCAAGGATTTGGGAATCAATATTCCTGAAGGCCAGACTCATGGAGGAGATCCTAATGGTAGATTCAAGGAGATAGGTGGCAACAGATCTTCCACTTCGAGAGATTTCCATATAGGGGAGAGAGGAGTTTGAAATTTGAAACTCCCAAAGCTCGGAAAGGCGGAGTCAACAACAACGGTTAATTTAGAAGGGAGCTACGTGGCGACAGATCATGGTGATCTAAGATTGTGCGTAGATGATAGGAAAGGAGATTCGATAGAAGTCGTTGATCACGAGGAAACACCGAGAGGTAAGAGATCGATGAATAGAAGGGATTGTGGGGCCAAGACATGCTCGGGCAATAATATCCCTTGAGTGAGCTGCAATTTCAACCATTGTTTTAGTGAAGGGATATGTGGCAGCACGAGGAGGATTTTAGTGAGAAAATTAGGTTGGTTTGAAACCACACTTGTTCATTCCCACAATCACACATTATCACAAGGGTACAACCCAGGTACATATGGAGAAGTTTCTAGTGAAAAAGGACCTAGCGCCCACAAATTGAAGAGTGCCAGAACGCGCACACAGAAGGTGTGGGTGTCACAGGGCCATTTCCTAAAGAAGAAAAGGGGTTTGTTTAAAATTGATCTGGGTTCGATAATTAGCCCAAAGAGTCAATCCTACCTAACAATTGGAATGATCCAGAGACCGGGAGGTCGTAGAACCCCAAGAGGGGAGAGGGGGTTTCATCAGGTGGTATCAGAGCCTAAAATTTGTCTACAGATCATAGGCAAAGGGTGAGCTATGAGAGAAGATGGATATTCTCGTGGATGAAGAGTGATCCATAGAATTTCCAAGAGGGTAGGTAGAAGGTGTAAATGGCTACTAAAGGCCATGAGTCTGGTCAAAGAGAAGGTTGCAAGAAGAAGAATGACCTAGCGGTGGATCTGGAGCTTAATCAGATAAGAAAAAAAATGGAGAAGATTGCATTTAAAATGCAACAGGATGGAAAAGTGCATTGGGTGTATGAATGGCCCATGAGGAAGAGGGTGAAGTGGCCAGTAAATAAATTGTTGGCCAAGGAACAATGAAGGTTGATGAGAGTGTGGTTGAGGCATGCTGAAAACCTCAGTGACACAGAGGAGGAACTGATTCACATCTGGGAACCAAAGACTGGGAGAAATCACAGCGACGAGGAGGAGAAGAGATCAGGTGGGAAAAAATGGACTTTCAAGTTGCCAGGTGGGCAATGGAAAGAGATTAGGTGGAGATCTCGTATACTTCCAGGAGAGAAGTGCAGAAAGTTCATATTTCTAGGTGACAAATGAGATGGGATTGGTTGATCTCATAGACTACCAGGTGGGTAGTAGAGAATTCCCAAATTTCCAGATGGGAAAGGAGAAGGAGATGAGACTGTCAGAAAGTCTTAGGAGCTCAGAAGTGAGTTCAGGTCAGCAAGGAGGGATGATATATGAAGATTCATGTGGGTTTGCAGACCATGTGAATGAAGATGATGACAAGTTAAAAACTTTGACCATCGAGGAAGAGGATCAGAGGAGTATTCTGATTATTGGAGGGATCAAGTTGTTCCTACCAAACAACCAAGTGAAGGCCAATGCACATGATGAGAGTGTAGCAATAGAGGAAGGAAAACTAGCAGTGATTGTCATGATGAAGGAGTAGGTATCAGAATCTGTCCAAGGAGAAGAGAATTCAGTCGAATTGCTCAAAATTTTCAGCTAGGAAAATGAACAGGAAATGATGGTAGCATTGGAGCCTGCAACAGAAGAGGAAGCAGACAGTATGCAATTTGATGATATGTATGCAGAACTAGAAGCCCTAAAAAGGAGGGTAAGGGTGAAAAGCTTGCACATCCGACAGGGTTAGTTGGAAGCAGATAGAGGAGCATACCAGATAGAGGAACGTTTGGAAGGAGTTGGACATATGCCAACACAAGAGGGAGTTGAGTAACAACTTGGTGATGAGATTGTTGAATTGAAGTCTACAGCAGAGTGGAAAATCAATGCCAAAAGGGGAAGTAAAGATAGCATGGTAGAACGACTAGATATGCCCACTGATAAGAAGGAAGTGCAGTAGATAAGACTACATAAGAAGAGCCGACCACTGGAGCAACTGGACATGGTGATAGAAGAGATCAAGAAATTGATGTTGAGGTCAGAAGAAGCAGTCATAAGAGGAAATATGAAGAGAAGAGAACCTGCAACAACAACAAGGAAGAAGAAAAAGAAGAAGCAGCAGCATAGCTGGAGAGGAGAAAGGGGACAACTCCAAGAAAGTGTTTGCGATCTAGGAGGATTTCAACACTAGAGAAGAGGAACTCATGAGCAGGAGCTCATGATTTTCCCAATAGAGGAGTATGATGCAGGAGCATCTCTCCACCTCAAAAACGCGTCAGCATGCAATGGAGAAAGGGAGAGGCATTAACCCTCCCATTTTTTAATTTTAAATATAATCCTATACAGATTCATGTTGTAATCTTGAGTGAAAACCAAGCCATATCTGTGAACATGAAGAAGATAAGGTCACCTTTAATGGCTGACAGGTTAATGGCTCTAGGTTCAATTCTTGAGTGAAAACCAAGCCATATCTGTGAACATGAAGAAGATAAGGTCACCTTTAATGGCTGACAGGTTAATGGCTCTAGGTTCAATTTAGACTAGATGGCCATTTATGAAAATTCAATGTAATAGATGAGGTTAGGTGCGAGAGGATGAGCTCGCAGGGCCCCTCTTTTGTAAGGAGATCCTATATCGGATTTCATAGAGAAAATGATAGAGAGAGAGAGGTTTGGGTAGAGATGCTTTAGGAAGAAGAATAGTTCTGGAAGAGATATTGAGAGAACTGGGACTATGTTACAGTCTAGTTTTTGTATTCATCTATATAGATACACAGAGATAATAGAAAAGAGGTTTTTCCTTCATATCGTGTGTTTATGTATTTGTATGATTTATATGTTTTATCATATTTCATGTTTGAATTCGTGGATTGATGAAGTATTGAATGAGTTTCAATTGTTTCTCTCATTTTGAGTTCCTAAGTGCAAGGTGTGCACACAGCCTGCAAAGGGTGCGTTGACAAAGGTGAGTAAACCTCAGGGAAGCTTAGGAGAGATTGCGTTGAAACCTTCATCAATAGAAGTGAAAAGTGTACACAGAAGAACTCTGTGTTGAGTTCAGTAAAAAACAGAGTTACTGAACACTCTGTGAGGAAAATCTCTGCAAACTGTGCATTGAGCCAGGAGAAGGCCAAGAGGGTGAGAAGAATTTATTTTTAAGAAATCCTTCGAATCTGAGTTTGACAAAATCACATAAACACAAGGAGTGCATGGGAGATCAAAACCTTCTAGGAGGTCAACCTTAGAAGGGATAACGCAGAGAATTTGTAGGAATCAGACTTATTCTAAGTTCGAAATCTCAAAGGAGAGATAACACTGCAAGAGCGAAGCGGGACCAACAGTCAGGTTCACAGGAGAAGGTTCAAAGGCCGATATCTTTGGATGTGGACTAAGTCTTCCAAGTTAGAAGAAGTCTAAATCTCAAGAGAAGGAATGACCGCAACCATCATATTGGTTGTGAGGAGGAATATGGACCATCATATTTGAGTTTAGTGAACAGAAGCAACGAGCAGAGGAAAGAGCGGATCCCATCGATTGGATCTAAGTGTGAAGGATCGACATCCATTTGATTAGAGGAAGTTTCAAAAGTATTAATGCTCACATTCCTGGAGAGTCTAAATCCCAAAGTGAAATCTCTGAAGCTTGGAGATATTTACGAAGCTCGGAGAGCCGGAAGCTCAAAGTGAAATCTCAGTTGTTGATTGACCAGGTGAATCTGAGCTGTCAGATATCTTGATTTAGGGATGAGGCAAGTTTGAAACTTGAGATTAAAGAAGCGTAGAGAGATGAAGGGTCGGAACGAATCTGGACCATTGGATCCAGAGGGATTACATGTCAACGGGTCCAAAGATATAGGGGAAGGCAGAGGTTGAAGTGTTGAAACACCCGAAGGCTAGACAATCGAAGAGTCGAGAGTCGTCGATCTGCAAGGGGACACTCGTCACCAGATCGCGATCTCCAGGGAAAGTTACACTGGACTTTCAGTTTGAGAATTAAAATAGCTGAAACTCGAAGAACTGAAGTAAATCTGGACCATCATATCTAGAAAGGGTACATGGTGAAAGATCATGAACTCCAGGAGAAATTACTACGGGAGAAAAGGGAAGGAGAAGCTCGAGATTTGACATCATCGAAGCTCGAATAGATGAAGTGGATGATAGTCATTTATTTGGGTTGGAAAGGTGTCACCAGATCATGAACTTCACAAGGATTCACTACGGAGGTTTGTGTTGTTGAGAGTTGAAATTGTTGAAGGCCGAAGTCCCAGAAACGACAAGAGTTGTCGATGTGAAGGAGGACACACAACGTTAGATCTAGAACTCCGAAAGAAAGCAGAGAGGAAAAGGTCTGAAGACCTAGAGAAGATCTCGATCGTTGATCAAGGAGGGAGTCACAGGACCATTGATCTGATCAGAAAGGCCAAAGTCCCAAAGCGGGAGCAAGACTGTTGATTGGGAAGGACATGTGTCAACAGATCTTCCACTTTGGAAGATAACCAGTCAGCAGGGGAGAGGATTTGAGAATCAATATTCTCAAAGGTCGGACTCAAGGAGTATATCCTGACTGTATAGTCAAGGAGATAGGTGGAAACAGATATTCCACTACGGGATATTTCCATATAGTGGAGAGAGGAGTTTGAAAGTTGAAACTCATGAAGTTCGGAAAGGCGGAGTCAACAACAGTTGTTGATTTAGAAGGGAGCTATGTGGTGACAGATCATAGTGATCTAAGATCATGCATAGATGACAGGAAAGGAGATTCGATAGCATTCGTTGATCGCAAGGTAGTGCCGAGAGGCAGGAGATCGACGGACAGAAGGGATGGCGGGGCCACGACATGCTTGGGCAATAATATCCCTTGAGTGAGCTACAATTGAAACCACTATTTTAGTGAAGGGATATGTGGAAGCACGAGGAGGATTACGGGGGAAAAAGTAGGTTGGTTTGAAACCACTCTTGCTCGCACCCACAATCATACATTAGCACAAGGGTACAGCCCAGGGAAATATGGAGAAGGGGCTAATGAAAAAGGAGCTAGTGCCCGCAAATTGAAGAGCACCAGAATGCGCAGACAGAAGGTGTAGGTGTCACAGGGCCTGCACCTAAAGAAGAAAAGGGGCCTATGTACAATTGATATGTGTTCAATCAGGAGCATGAAGAGTCAATCCGACTCAACAATTGGAACGATATAGAGACTGGGAGGTCGTAGAACCCTAGGAGGGGAGAGGGGGTTGCATTAGGTAGCATCAGAGCATAAAAATTCTTTGCAAATCATAGGAAAAGGGAAAGACGATAAAAGGAGATGACCTGATAACATCAGGTGGTATCACAAATAGGATTTTTCCTGTAGACAACAGGTGAAAGGAAAGCAGAGTACTGATTCTTTATGAGAAGGGTGTTGCACGCACACAACAATAAATTTTAAAACAACCAGGTGAGCTATGAGAAAAGATGGAGATGCTCGTGGATGAAGAGTGATCCATAGACTTTCCAGGAGGGTAGGTAGAAGGTGTAAATGGATACTAAAGGCCATGAGCATGGTCTAAGAGAAGGTTGCAAGAAGAAGAATAACCAGAGGTGGATCTAGAGATTAAACAAATAAGAATACAGATGGAGAAGCTTGCATTTAAAATGCAACAGGATGCAAAAGTGCATTGGGTATATGAATGGCCCATGAAGAAGAGGGTGAAGTGGCCAGTAAATGAATTGTTGGCCAAAGGACAGGGAAGGATGCTGAGAAGGTGGTTGAGGCATATTGAAAACCTTAGTGACACAGAGGAGGAAATCGTTTACATCTGTGAACCATATGCTGGGAGAAATCTCAACGATGACGAGGAGAAGAGATCAGATGAAGATCTCATAAATTTCCTAGTGGTAGGAAATGGAATTTCAAGTTTCCAGGTGGGAAATGGAAAGAGGCCAGATGGAGGTCTCAAATATTGCTAGGGGAGAAGTATTGAAAGTTCATATTTCCAGGCGAGCAATGAGATAGGATCGGTTGATCTCATAGACTGCCAGGTGGGCAACAGAAAATTCCCAAATTACCAGGTGGGCAGGGAGAAGGAGATGAGACTATCTGAAAGTATAAGGAGATCATAAATGAGTTCAAGTTAGTAAGGATTGTTTATAGGAGAGGATTCATGTGGGTTTGCAGACCATGTGGATGAAGACGATGAGAAGTTAAATACTCCCATCGTAGCAGAGGAGGATAGGAGGTGTGTTCTGATTGTTGGGGGAATTCGAATATTCCTACCAAATATTCCAATAGAGACTGATACAAGAGTTTCACATGAGGAGGTAGTGTGACAAGAATATGAGAAGGAGGCCATGGGGCCAAATAATGTTAAATATAAATGTGTATGTGATGCAGGTGCAGTAGAAGAAAGATAGCCATCAAAGATTGTGAAAGTGGAAGAGAAACTGATGTCTACCCCAACAGAAAAAGAGGAGAATTTAGATGAATTGATCACTCAATGGGAGATAGAATTGAGGATATTGGAGGATTGGTTGGACAATATAGAACTAGAATATGACTGCCAGAAGACAGGCATGCAAAATTCAGGAAAAGAGCATTCGACATAATTGCTCAAATTTTTCAGCTGGGAAGCTGAACAGGAAATGACTGCAACACTGGAGCCTACAGCAGAAGAGGAAGCAAACAACATAGATGACCTGCATGAGGAAATAGAATCCTTGGAAAGAGGTATTCACATCCAACATGCCAAGTTGGAAATAGATGGAGGAGCATACCAGCCAGAGGAATGGTTGGAGAGAATTGGAGATATGCCAACACAAGAAGAGCTGACAGAAATCAAGATGTTAGAAGAGAGAGCCGAGAAGAATATTGATGTTGAGACTACGGAATTGAAGCATTTAGTAGAGTGGAAACTTAATGCCGCAAAGGGAGATAAAGAAAACATGGGGGATCCAGTAGATATACCCATTGACAAGGAAGAAGTGCAGAAGAAAGGACTGCATAAAGAAAGCCAACCACTGGAGCAGCTGGATAGAGTGATAGAGAAAATCAGGAAGTTGATGATGAGGTCAGTAGAAACAATAAGAAAAAGGGAGATAAATAGAGGATATCCTACCATATTCGCATGGAAGAAATAGAAGCAACAATAACAAAAACATAGCTAGAGAGGAGCAGGAGGACAACTCTAGAAGAGAATTTGGGATCTAGGTAGATTTCAACGTTGGGGAAGAGGATGTAATGAGAAAGAGCTCATGTTTTTCCTAGAAGGGGAGTATGATGTAGGAGCATTTCTCCACCTCAGCAAAGCACCAACATTCCAACACAATCAATGTGCATTTCAGGAGAAAGAGAGACATTGAACCTCTCACAATTTTAAAATTGAAATCAGATCCCATGGGGATTTGCATTGTAAGGATTTGAATGTTGAACCATTCCTTTATATAGGTAGTGTATAGATCACCTTAAATGGTTGATTGTAAAACAATTCTTGGCCTGAGTCAGACTGGACATTCATTTATGTAACGAGCCGCAGGAGTTGGTGTTGTAGTTGAGATAGTAATGACACTAAGGTGGTGAAGAGGATAAGCTTGTAGAGCCCTCTTTGGGTATATGAGAGAGATATGAGAGGGAGATCACAGGGGGATCTTAGGTCTGGGTAGAGAGTCCTTAGAGGTAGAAGTTCTGAGAGAGAGAGTACTTGAGAGAACTGAGACTCTGAGCAGTCCATTTTTTATAATCATCTGTATAGATACACAGAGATAATAGAAAAGTAGTTTTTCCTGCATATTGTTGTTCATGTGTTTATGTGTTCATGAATGAATGTTGCAGATGTATGTTAGATTTCATTTACGTTAGAAAGATAGATTTATCTATCTTTGATTGAATTGTGTAATATCATTCTGGGTTCTTTAGGTTGTGCAAGGAGTGCATAATAAAATGTTGGAAGTTTTGTATCCAGCACAAGGAGTGTGCATCTGAATCTCTTTGTCAAGTCCAGAGAATAAAGTTTCAGGAGGGAACACTTGGATATTTTTCAAACTCAAGAAGAGACTCAAAGTTACTGAATACTTGGGAGGGAAGACTTTGGAAATAAGGCATAGAGAGACAAAACTACTGAAGGTTCTGTAGAGCTCTGCTAGGTGGGCATCGAGCGAGTGCGAAGAGTGCACCATAGGAACTCTATTTCTAGTTTAGAGACAAGAGAAGTGCCGGAGAAGACACTTACAAAGTTTCTTAATACTCTGTAAGCTCAGCAAGGTGTCCTTGAGCAAAGAGTTTTCAGGAGGGAACTTATATCCTTTCAAGGAGTGAAAGGAGACATAGTTGTTGAACACTCTAGAAAAATACTTGTGCAAGGGGGCATTAGGAAAACACTCGGACGAAGTGTTGAGAGACATCCATATGAAGGCTAGTCGAAGCACAAGGAGAATGCACAGAGTGAAATTGTTTCAATTTTCGAAGCTCAGGAGGTCGAGCACACAGTGTGCTAGGAGGACCACCAGAAGTATTCAAAGGAAGAATAAGGGTCGAGTCCCTTAGAGACTGAGCTAGCTGAAAGATTACAAGTGATAACTCTTTTTAGAAGCATAAGAGAGACCAAGAGTTGAGCCCATAGAAGGAAGAAGCTCGAAGGCCAAGACCTTCGAACGACTGGAAATATTCTAAGTTAGAAGATCAAAGTTTAGGAGAGTTAGCGCCAAGGATTTGGATGGAACTCGTTAAGGATTCAAATGGATGATAGTGAATCTTCGAGGAGGAAGTGTCAATAGACGACAGTCATCATATTGAGAGAAGATGTGAGGAGAATAACGGTGAGAGTCATTTAAATCTGAAATCCTAGGAGGAATGGGAGTCGTCGATCCAGAATAGATCTAAACCATTGGTTCATTTCACAGGATCGGATATTGGGAGTTGGGAGGACAAAAGTCCTTAGTTTCCAAATTCATGACATGTGAACTCGGGATACAATTGCAACCATAGATCATGGGAGGATCTAGACCATTTGATCAGAGTCCTAACATGGAGATTAGATCTAGACCATTGGATCTAAGAACGTGGACCAATAGTCGTTGGATCCGGAGGAAGGTGCATGACAGAAGTTCTGAAATGATCGGAACCATCCATCATCTTAGAGGACATGTGGCAGTAGATTTGGGTGTTCGTTGAATTGGACATCGAGATATTTGCAAGGAGCGAAGGACAAAACTTGTGAAAGGAGAGTTCGAAAAATCATCAGAACCATCGATCAAAAGGGACACATGGCAAGCATTCAATATTTTGTTGACTCGTGACTCGAAGGAGTCAACGAGAAAAGCCTTGAGAACTCGCGATAGCTAAAATCCCGACAGAATCTGGGTCATCGGATCAATCAAGGATGTGGACCTTCGATCTAGCACTCTGAAATATCGACATTTTTAGAGTTGGGAGATTGGACATGACTCGCATCAGGAATTTCTAATACGTGAAATTATGATTAGATCTGAGCCGTCAAATCAAAAGGGATAGTGATCGTTGATCTGAGCGAGTGGATTTCGGAAGTTCGGGCATTAGGCTTTCGGAGGAGAAGCGTTGGGTTGAGTTCAAACTTCATGAAATGAAAAGTCCTGACGCGCTCAGAGGGTTAGCCCCAGGTCATAGGACAAGGTCACATGGAGAAAACCTAAGGGAGGCACTAGAGCCCGTTAAGACCTCTTTCGGGTTTTGGGACTTGAAGGAGTCAGGGGACTCAACAATAGGATTCACAAAGTCTTGAATTCCGATGTGCCCTTTGGAGTTAATCTTGCGGTCATGGGTAGTGATCACATGGAGGTGAAGCTCGCACTTGGTGCTTGTTCGCAAAGGGTGGGTTTGATAAAAGGACATGTGGATTTGTTTAATAGAGGTTCCAGCAAGGACCAAAGAGTTGTTCCAGCTCAAGAAGAAGAATGATCCAGAGACCGAGAGGTCGTAGAACCCTGAAGGGGAGGGGGGTTGCATCAACTATTTACTTAAATAGAAATTTCCTTTGTAGTGAATCTCGTCATTGTGCCAAGAGTACCCTGGGGAAACTAGAGAATTGGCCTACAATTGTTGGATCAGATGGAAATTTTGGAATCTTGTAATCATTCCTGGAGAACAACTTGGAGCCAATCTGGTACAACGAAGGAGAGGTAAAAAAGAGACCCTTCATCTTCATATTTTCTTGAAAGTGAATCAACAAATGCATTGTCTTTTCATTTATTGTAATAGATCTCATAATCATATCCAAAGAGCTAAGTCACCCATTTTTGTTGCTCCAAAGAGGAAGGGCGTTGTTCTAGAAAATACTTGAGGTTTTGATGATATGTCTTAATTTGTAAGCGATTCCCCAATAGATAAGAGTGTCAAAGATCCACTGCATGCAGAATATCCAACATTTCCTTTTCATAGATTGATTGGCCCAAATTTCGCTTTGAAAGTTGTTTGCTGGTAAAGGCTAAAGTTCGATCATCTTGCATAATGACTGCTCCAATTCCTCTCCTAGAAGCATCACATTCGAGGACAAAGGTCTTT